>APFE031674889.1:31854-87123 GCA_000404065.3 Pinus taeda
AATAAATTAAATTATTTTCCTCTTTTACTTTTCAAACTAACCCTTAAGAATGGTATTAATAATTAGTAGGTTTAATAACTTTATAAACATATTACATACCTTTAATAAATAACTCATATATATATTTAATCAAGAAATTAATAAATGAACAAATAAGATATATTTATTTATGTAAAAGAAATCATTCAAACAATAATTAAGTAATAATAATCTTTAAAATAACCATTGGTATTATTTTATTAATAATTAAATTAATTAATTACTTTGGATACTATTCGCTCAGTTATTAACTGTATCCAACTTCTCTTATTTCTAGAAATATAATAATATATTATTAACCTTAATATTGTAAAAATAATAATAAAATTAAATTTATAAATATAATTTTTGGCCTGGGTCCTAGAGTCAAACATAGCCATTAGGTAGCCGTTGGAGTCTCTGCTCTATCTATTTAACTTGCTAGGCCTGATCTGTTCCTTCAACTTGTCCTGACAATGAACCACACTAGTTGGTTCGAAACGTGTCGACAAAAGTCTGTTTCATGTGATTTACGCCGAAGCTCTTCTTATAACTATGATGGATCACAGAAGCCTCAATTCTACAATAGTTTGAGCTTGTTGTAGAGGCTTACGTTTTTCTAACCAATCAAATATGTCGTATTAAATGTAATCTTAATAATGATTCTACTTGGATGGTAAACCACTACATTCTATAAGCTTGGAGTTCTTACTTTGGTAAATCACTCCATTCTATCAAGAATAGGGATTTGAGTTAAGAAGTGCTTGTATTGGTTTAGTAGAGGTTCTTTTTTATATATGGCCTAGGAGACTGTATCTATTCTTTGAAGTTGGAATGCTTGATACTATCTCCATAACATTATATCAATTCTCTATTATTCTATTGAATAGACAAGAAGATAGGTTGATTTGAGAAATCCAATATACGATGTGCATAGGAGATTGGTTTCAACTCCTGGTACCACAAGTCATGGTTCAATCAATGATATATTTCTAGTGAAGTTTGAACTTCTTTTAGATTATAGCTTAGATATTTCTATTATAGTTAGTTCAGTTGATCACTTTTATTCTATTAGCTAAAGGAATAGATCCTAGGTCGTAGTGTTCACATGAGGAAACCATGAAAACATGATGACTTTGATGATTATGTTCATAAGCACAATACACAAATAATTTTTCATTGCAGATGTTCATTGACTATTTTGAAGGTATTCCTTGTCATAGTGGACCTGATTTCACTATATTTGATGTGAATAGTTGTGGACGACCCAACGGTGACAATTCTCCCCTTTTATCATTTTTTAGGATGAAATAACTGAATTCTAAGATAGTGACCTTGTAATTTTGCTTATTGTTGTTTTTAGCTTTTTGTACGGGTGTGATCTTTGTTGGGTTTGGTGACTAGTTTAACCATAGGTTGGCTTGCTAGGGTGTTTGTTTTGATCTTTATCAGTCACAGTGGTTGATCAACCTATTTTTCATTCAAGGAAGTACATTGTTTCCACACTTAACATTGATGGGAATCCATCTAATTTTTGACTTCTCTGGCACCTAAATCAATTCAGATGCACAAGAATACAATCATTGTTTCAAAAATTAAAACACTTTCAACTAATCCTCATGTACAAAAATGAAACCATAATTAATGGCATGTAGTAGTCCTTGGCTATTTGTGAAACAATAAATCTTGAATAGACATGATGAATATTGGGTGGGAAATTTGAAAAATGTTGAGCTTATTATCTCCCAATGTAGTACAAACTGGTGTTCTATTTATCATTTTTCTAAGTCTCCTTGATAAGTATCTATGCAAATACGAGTCTTAAAATGTCATGGATAATATAGAAATATCCTCTATACATATTTATAATTCAAATGGAAACTTCAGAGCCAAAAGGAAAAATGATTATCTAGCCTCTCACAATTGAGTGTGATACTATGTTTCCAGTTTGCTAAGTCTTCTTGATAAAGAGCGTCAATATGTCAAGGATTTTGTAGGAACATCGCTCATATTTTCAAAACCATATTTTTAGTTTAAACTTTTTAGATTCGACTATTACAACCTACAACCTTTATTTCTAGAGATATTTAAGAAATTTGACTGATGTTGTAGATAGTTAACTTTCCAATGGAATATTCTACTCAATATTTCAACTTTTTCATGATGGAAAATCCATGAAGGATGTCTGAATGAGCATAATCGAAAGGTTGTAGTATGACTCATGAATGTAAGTCTTTCACTTTTCTTTTAAAATTTCTGCTCATTTTTCTTAAACTCTGTGTGTTAGTTTTATGTTGAGTAGACCTTTGTATGGATCAATGTTAACTCTGGTTAATTCCTTCATTTGTAGAAAAGAGATTGGAAAAGAGAGGATTTTATGTGTGAGGTGATTTATTGGAAAAGACCATGAGAACATGGATCCTATGGCTTGCTCTAATTTTTTCCCATATTAATCAGGTAATTTATTGTATTATCAAAACAAGAGGAATGTTCAAGATCATAAAGTAAGTTGGTACGAGAGGTGCCATGATATTTGGAAGTCATATTCTTTGTTTAATTCTTAAGTACTTTGATGGTTGGTTTCTTTCAAAACAATTTAGCAATAAAAGATCATTTTCATGTTATTGGTCTAACAAATGAATGTTGTGTAGTTTTGGTAAGCCTAAAGTAGTCAAGCATGTTTAGTCAAATTATGACATTGTTAAAACATTTCAATCTTGTGTTGTTTTTGAGTATCATGTTCTCTTTCATTTTCCTCCACATTGGAATGTTGTTGTGTTTGGACCTTGGGGACAAATGAATGATTTGGCAAGCAGGCCACTTTTCATGAGAAACACATTTCACCAAGTTTGGAAGTTTGTATTTTAGATTATATTTGGATATCCATTTGTTACATGAATATTACAATTTTTAGAAAATACGTAGAAGAATCTTCAACAGATATTCTAACTGTCCTTGCCTATGCATGGTATGTTTATTTGTCATCACCAATTTCAACTTCAATTTATTAGTATATGAAAATTATTTTCTGCAACTACCCTTCATTTATCGAAACCTTTTTTTACATAATTCTTTTCTTGGAACACTATTTTATTTGATATCCTGAGCAATGAATAGCTATCTAGGTGGGAAAATCTATCCAACTGGGATTGGGTTCATGTTACTTATTACTTTAAAGTCTATTATATACTTGGTTATTGTTTGTTTATTTTTTACTTTTAACATGATATGATGAGCAACGGGGTCTTATCCTTATGGTTCCTATGCACGTGAGGATCATTATGATGAACTTTCATAGCCCTATTCATCACCTAGAGCTCCTTGTGCTCATTAGGATATTCTTTTCTTAAGCTTAAATTTTAGTATTTATATTTTCATCATAATTATTTCCTCAATTGTGTGAGGGTTCCTTGGATACTTTATAACTATGGGAAATGAAACAAAGTTTCAATTTGGACCTCTTACTGCAGAAAAGACTAGAGAGTCCCACCGTGTAACTACTTTTTAGTGACACAAAACCATCTTCCTACCATCTATCTTCCTTTTAGTATCACCTAACTGCCTTTTAGTGTCATAAAAACTAATATGTGCATAGAAAACTAATTTGGTATTTCAGAGGATCTGTTGGTAATGTTATTAGAGGAGCAGTTGGATATATTTCTAGAGTTGTTGGATATATTTCCAGTGGTGAAGTGGGAGGCTTGGACAAATAGACTTACAAATTGGAAGTTTTCTCGAGGTAAGACTTTTAATAATGAGATTACCAAGAATAACTAGCTCACGGCACCATCACCCATTACTGAGTACTGAGAGTGATGTCTTTTAGCCATTGCTAAAAACATGGTAAGAAACATTAACAAAGAATATTAATTCTCTATATCCTTGGAATATCTCTATTTCCTAGCTACAATAGATGTGGTAGACACAAATATATTCCTACAGTATGAGAAATAGTGTAAAGGACTTGCTTATGAATTCACCATCATTTACTTTAAGAGAATATGTAAATGAGCAAGAAATTGCATCTACAACTATGAGCAAGTTGTAAGTGAAGAACTCATGGTAGTAGTTTAAACCTCGTCCTACCCTCTCTTGTGCTTGTTGGTCTTGTTGATGGATTTATATTAAGATTTTATCCTACCTAGTTTAGATTATATATATATATATATATATATGATTATATATATTAATAAGCTTTCCATTATGAGATAGTTTTTGTAGTGTCACGATGCTAACTCACCTACCCAAGGATTATCTTTACATCAACTAACCAATCAAGCAATGGGAAGAGTGTAGAGAGCCTTCTACCAAGTAAATAGACTTAATGGGAGAAAAACACTATCGCTAGTTCATGAAGTTTAGTTAAGCAACATTCTAGGACATATTCAAATAATGAATCATAAACCAACCTTTTCAATTGGGAAAGTCGATGACAGACACAAAATCAACTTGGGGGGCACAAGAACCAGACCTTGCCTATATATATAAGTGAAATGAAGTAAGGTATCGCTCTATTTTGGGAAGAACTAGTGCAATTCTACCCCCTTTTTTTCTTATTCTTATAATAGTGAGTGCCTAGGAGGATTCATGAAATTAGAACCATACAAGGACCTCCAACAACTTATCGAAAAGCCCAACAAGAAATCCATTTCAAACAGTTAATCAGTTGTGAAGCTGTTTAGAACCCTTGCCCAATATTGATATATAGAAGTTGTTTTTTTCATGCTAAGTTGTTAAAAACCCTTACTCAATATTGATATATAGAAGTTTTTCGTTTCGAGATAAGTTGTTAAAAACCCTTTCCCAGTATTGATATATAGAATTTGTTTGTTTCAAGCTCTCTCTATAGAACAAAGAGTACAGATGGATTGGGGCCTTCTAGCAGGCATACGGCAATGTCAAGGTGAAGGGATTGGAAAACCAGAGTCCCATGGCTTAAATTTTTTATGATGGGGGGGAAATTTAATTTGGAATGGAAAAATAACCATTGATCTTACCTCTTTTCTATACTAAAACATATCCGTGCTCGGAGGTTGACCCAAATTCTTATGTTAACTCTACTTTTGTAGCTTTATATGTGTCCCCTCTGTCGAATATTTAACAACTACCTTCTCCAGCCAAAATATAGATTACAATATTTACCAACTACCTTTGCCAGCCAATAAACACAATATGCTTACATTAAGAACTGTGATACATGCCAGTTCTCACATTTGTTACTTGGTGAGTTGTCAAACAAACTGAAACCGACCTAGACCATTCTAAAAAATTAGGACCAACTGCAGAATAACTAGCAATAGTGTTAGTTTACAAAATTTTCTATTCTAACTACTTCCATCTATATCGTTATTTTCTTAGAATCTATCAATCCATATTGTCATTTTTTTTAGAAGTTATCATATTGAAAATGTATCAAAAGAAATGTTTTTTGAATGCATATATTTTGTTTTGATGTACTGCATCTGGGACAATATTTATGTGAACTACAAATGACAAAATAACCTACAAGAATCGAAGCTTCAAGCTTCCTTGAAAAAGCACTCCATATTCAAGCTGGAATACTAAAAAATTCTCTTCATCCAGAGAAAATATTGAATCCAAAGACCAAAATCTATATAGAAAACCAAATAAGTTTACAAATTTCTATTCCGCTTTTGTGCCTGGTATGGAAGAGGTTATTCATATTAATTTCAAAAAAAAATTACAACATATGACACCTTAAATCTAATATTTATCAATGAATAACACTTGGAGTACTTATTGATTTTGCCAAAAATGAAAGGCAAGATAATTATTTTGTATAGTCATAGACAAAACAAATACAATTAACGTTGTTTTGGCCATTAATCCTACTTTTTTTTCTTGTAGATGTGAAGCCTTTAGTTTAGAAGTATAGTAAGATGTGAAGATATGTGGTGGTCCCAAATAATCTAATATTCTTCTATCGATTTGCTAAAGCCGCAATGTGTAAGAAAGATTAAACACAACACAAAAAATCTGGTAAACTTATTTTTAATGATTAGTAGTGCCAATCGACAATGGTTATTTGCTTATGATACAATTGTAGCAGACTTGTTTACAATATGTTGTTTTCTTGACTTTGCATTGTCAGGTTCTTGTCTTTCCATTTCCAATTGTTGTGTTGTTGGATACTTGCAATAACAAGTTCATTCAGCCTAGGATATGGGATTCTAACAAGCACAAAAGCAAAAAGCTTTGGATGGTTCAATACAATCTCCTATGCTTGGACCAATACAATGCTATTAGAAAAGGAGAATAGAGAGTTTAAATAATCATGGTGTATCATGAAATTACCATAATAACCCAAAGCCTCACATATAGATAGTTTCTTCGCTCTTTAAATCAAACAAGAAAACTAACTTGTCGTGATGTGATATGAGTGGAGAGAATGTTACTAATATGGAATAACATGAACAAAGGAACAAATGGAACTCATGCATAAAGATGGCATATGGAGTTTCCAGATAGTTCACAAATGGAAAAGATACTTGCCTTTGTCTAGGTTGTCAGGTGATGGTTCCCAAGAGTCTCTTGTCAAATTAGTAGGGAATTCCATTGCTTGCAAGAAGTCCCTGCCGATGTCAATGGAAGAAAATAAAAGCTACAAAGAAAGTAAAATCTACAATTAAAGTTGTAATTGGAGCATTGACCCACACCTACTCCTAAATGAATTTAGAATACTAAGAAGGACATATTTTGTAGACATATTATTGAGTGTTGCTTTAATTTAAGTTAATATCTCATTAGTTTTAGAGCTCAATTTGTTGTCTTTTTCTTCTGCAAAAGATTTTTGACAAAGTAACCAATTTTGAATTAACTGTGTATTATGAGTATGATATTACGTTATACAAAGTCAATTCGAGAGTGATCACTTATTATGCAACCACATCACAAAAGAGAAGAAAATATGGATCAACGACTTGAAAATTAGCCTCTTCGAGGTGGAAACCTCCTTTACATCACATAAAATGAACAATTCTTAGATGACACAAATGACAAGACCTCCTTGGTATATATAGGAGTCTAAGGGGTCACAATATAGTTAAGTCTACATAACAATAATAATGTAAGGGCACAACAATAAAAATATTGGGCTTCTATGGGGCACAACAATAACAATAAGGGGGATACACTACAATAACAATAGGCGGCTGCACTAGTATTATAGGGACCTAACATGCCCCTCTCCTATAAAAAAAGTGTTTTCCTTAATGCTTGAGTATTTCTAGATGCTTCTATACACAATTCTCATCCTCCCATTTCTAATCTTCAACAGATAATTTCTTCCACTTAATGAGATACTCTGAAATTGATCAATTTTTTAGATTATGGGTTATTGTTTCTATCATTAATGTAGGCTCCAATATCATTTTTCCTTCCTCGTCAGCTTCTGGCAATATTGTTTGAACTGGGATCTTGTCACTGATAACCTTCTTTAAACATGAATCATGGACAATTGGGTGTACTCAGGAAGATGCAAGCAGCTCCAATTTGTATGCCATAGTACCAATATTTTTCAACACCTTGTAAGGACCATAGTACTTGGGTGATAATTTATTATCCTTCTTAGCTTGCTTGAGGTACATCCGTTTGTATGGTTGTAGCCTTAAGAATACGCAGTCGCCTACGTCAAAAATTATTTCACTACAATGTTGATCTTCCTCTTGTTTCATTCTATTTTTCTCCAGAGTGAGGTCATCCTTTAAGAGTTGGAGAACTCATTGTTGATGCTTGATGTGATCTTCCACTGCTTGAACCTTAGAAGTTTCTCTTAAATATAATGTGTTGTACGGTGGATGATATCCATAAAGTGCCATAAATGGGGTCATTTTTGTTCCAGTATGGAAGGAAGTGTTATACCACCATTCAGCCAAAGGCAACTAGTTGACACATTGTATTTGTTTATCAAATACAAAGAAATAAAGATATCCTTCCAAAAAAAAATTCACTATCTTAGTTTTCCCGTTAGATTGAGGATGATAAGATGAGGTGTGGGCTAATTGAGTACCAAGACAAGAAAATAATTCCATCCAAAAATTTCTAGCAAAAATGGGATATTTGTCACTTACAATAATCTTGGGGTTTCCATGTAGCTTTTGCACTGTTTCCATAAATGCAGTAGCAATTTTACTTGCTTTAAAAGGATGAGATAATGCACAAAAGTGTGCATACTTGGCAAGTCTATCGACTGTGACCATGATGATACTCTTTCCTTCAAACTTGGTTAAAACTATGATGAAATCCATTGAGACCTCCTCCCAATGCTCACTTGGAATGGCTAAAAGTTATAACAAACCTAGGGTCTTAATTGTCTCAAGTTTATTTTGTTGGGAAACTAAACATTGTACCACAAACTTCTGAATATCAAATTTAATTTCATCCCAGAAGAATTCCTTCTTGACCCTGTGGTATGTTTTTAAAAATCCCGAGTGCTCTCCTAAAGGAGAGATGTGCAATTCCAAAATAATATTTTGTTTGAGTTAGGAATTCTTACATAGATATAAGCGATCTTTGTACCATAATGAGTCATTTTTCCAGATAATTGTATTATATGTATTGGGGTCTTGTTGCAACTTTTGAATGAGTGTCCACACCTCTTCATCATTCTTCCATTCCTCCATTGTTTTATTTATCCAGTCAGTTTGGACAATAGAAATGGCATAGAGCAATGCTTCCACATCCTCATCTCTTCTTGAGATTTCATCTGAAACAACATTTTTCTTCTCTTTTTTTGTAGTTGATTTCAAAGTCATAACCCAACATCTTAGTCACCCAATTTTCCTGCTCTTCTGAAGATAATCTTCGTTCCAAAAAGTATTTAAGACTATCATGATTTTTTTGTTACCTTGAAGTGTCTTTCCATTAGGTAAGGGCGTCAATTTTTCAAGGCATATAGTATTTCCAACATTTCTTTCTCATAAATAGGTTTGTGTAAATAATTTCCCTTGATCAGATGACTTTCAAAATCAATGGGTCTTCCTTCTTGCATTAAAATAGCATCAATTCCATTTCCTGAGACATCACATTCCACGATAAATGTTTTGTGATGTCTTGAGTAGCTAAAATTGGAGCTTGGCACATTACCTCTTTAATATGTTCAAAGGACTTAGCTGCTTCTCGAGTCCAAAAAAATGCATATTTCTTTAGTAATGTTGTTATAGGTGTTGTTATTTTTCCATAATTCTTAACAAACTTATGATAATACCCTGTCAACCCTAGAAATCCTCGAAGATGCTTTAGGGTTGTGGGGATTTTCCATTCCTTGATGGCTTTAATTTTGTTAGGATCTACCTTAACAGCTTCATGAGATATAATATGACCCAAATATTCCACCTCATGTACCCTAAAGAAACATTTGGAGGTTTTTGCATACAATTGTTTCTCCTCCACTAGTCTAAGAGACCTATCAACATGTTGAACATGATCCTTCCAAGACTTGTTGTAGATTAGTATATCATCAAAAAATACTAACACAAATTTTCTAAGGAAGGATTTGAAAATGGAATTCATCAAACCTTGAAATGTGGAAGGTGCATTAGAAAGGCCAAAAGATATGACCAAAAATTCATAATGATCTTCATGAGTTTTGAATGTTGTTTCTGGAATGTCTTCAATCTTCATTCTAATTTGATGATATCCTAAATGAAGATCCAGCTTGGTTAAGTAAATTGATCCATGTAATTCATCCAAAAATTGATTAATTACATGAATGGGGAATTCATCTTTAATAGTGATCTTTTTTAGATCCCTATAATTTGGACACATACATCATGATAAATCATTCTTGATAATACTAGAGAAGAGAAAGAAATTTGGCTAGGTTAAATTATACATGCCTCTAACATTTCAGCAACCATACATTTAATTTCACTCTTTTGGGAATAGGGATATTTGTAAGGTCTGATGTTTGGAGGAACGCTTCCTAGAACCAAGTGAATAGCATGATCATGATCACGAATAGGTGGGAGGCCTTTGGGAGTCTCAAATATCTTGGAATGATTGTCCAATATTCTTTGGAGATCTGGAGAAATAGATGATTTCGATGTTTGAACATCTAGTGAACATAATTGTGCAATTATGCCTCATTTTTCTTTCTTCAAAAGCTTTGTCATGCCATTAGATTTGATTGTCTTCCTCAGTTTACCTACAATTCCCCTTAATTTAATTTCCTTTCCTTCATGTTAGCTCTGCTACATATCTTTGATTCCTAAAGGTCGGAAGTGAGCTTGGTCCTGATCAAAAGAGACTCACACGGTCATTTTCTCTTTCCCTTGCACTGCTCATTCTCCCTTCATCAGTCCTAAAAATGATTAACCCCTTTATCGGGTCCGGGTTTAATCGCTATCACAAGTCGCATCCATATGTGCACAAAGGTTGCACCTGTTGCACAAACATTGTCACCTTGACATTCTGCAATTAATGTGAGTCTATCACCACTCATATCTTCCTCCTTTGCAAGTCTTAAACCTCAGTTCTTCATATCAAGCCTTGAAAATAAGAGAAAGACCTTAAAAATCTCTAAAACTCTAGTTCCGCACTTTCTCTTAGCATTACCTGCGGTCCCACACCTATTGGTCATGTCCCCTGTGCACCTCACCCTTTGTCTCTGTGTTATGGGTACGGACCCCTATAAAAGTTAAAAAGGCGCAAGTACATTCTTAAAAACTCACTTTGAGTCATTTCTGGAACCTTCTAGAGGGAATCTTGAGGTGGCAAGTTCGCTCCTTAAAGGTATGCATCCCATACCTTAAGGAGCTAACCCCTTGATGTGAGGAGTTTATCCCTTTGAAGGAGGACTCTATCCCTTCAATGGTGGACCTATAACCTCCTTCCTTTGCACTATAAAATGAAGCATTGGGCTGGTTATTAGGGAGGTTGAAAGCTGAATATTTTTTAGGGTAAATGCTACTGGAACTTAGTCTTCCTAATTGAGATTTTGAGATGAGAGATTACATACCTTTTTTATCTCATTTGGAAAAGAGTGAGGCTTGTCAATGTAGAGGAGATTCCTGTTTGGACCCTGAGAGCTTGTACAGCATCAAGGCACCAAAGGTTGTAAAGTTCTTTTATTTCAAAGTTAATACAATCAAGTTTATTTTTCTCAATAAGCTGTGTTTTATGGTTTATTTCATGGATTCCTTGATCACCATGATGAACATGATTTATTATATGAACTATGCAGGTGTTATTTGATATGTGCTTGTTTGTGATTGCAGGTTCTTAAAAGAGAACTCTTTCAGAACTGTTGGAGCATGGCTGCCACAAACTAGCGTTGGACTTAAGGTAGGGTCTGAAACACCTCTTTAGTTTTTATTAATGAATCACAATATGTTTAGAGAAAGGTAGATTTGCTTGTCCTGCTTGTTGCTAGATATCTGTTGATACTAGGGAGATCAGCCTTGTCTGCAAGATCGATTTATCCAACCAACAAATTGGTGACTCCATTGGGGAACTAAATTTGGTTTTTTTATTTTCCTTAGTCTTTGACTTGAGAAACTTGTTTTTGTTTATGGTTTTTTCTTGATGTGTGTGGCATTGGGTAGTTTTTAGGTTCTGGATTGTTTTTTGTTTTTTGGAAATTTTTAAGGGGACCACACGTTCTGTTTATAATACAGTGCGGACATATCTGCACTGTTACTTTACTACACAGAGCGGTACTGCATCTGGTTATACTGGAAGCCTGCGGACCCTGTAAAAATTTTTGAAAAACCTAAAAAAAATTCATCCAGTTAAGTTTAGGATTAATTTATTACTTTTAGTCTCTGCCCAAATTTGCATGTGTCCTGTCAAAAGTCTCTTGTGAGTAAGTTCCATTGGTGTTGTTGTTTTAAATGAATTTCTAGAAGTTTTGCATACCTGGATTGGTTTTCACTCGGTCTCTGTAGTGACATAAAGATTAGAAGCCCAAGAAACCTTAGATTGCCCTGGTATCTTTTCTCTTCTTGATGATTTTGGCTAGTTTGTAAAATCTTCCTTTGGTGAGGAATAGATTTCGTTTCTCTTTGCAAATCTTTGAACGAACTTGGTCATAAGTTGTGAATTTCATTTTTATAAAAGAAAGCATAGCTGGGTGTTTTTTGATTGATTTGTTATTATGAACGAATTAATCCTTAGTTTACTAAATAAATAAGTAAAACGTCCTCAAAAACATTTCAATATTTTATTTCGATTAGGTTTTTAGAAGTTTCTTAGATCTCAAGATTAGTTTTTCATAGTTTTGAGTGTGTTTTCTAGAAATCATAGATTATCTTTTGAAAGAATTGTTTTCTGTAGTTTTGAGTGTTGAAAAGAAACGGGATTTATTTTGGTGAGCATAATTAGTAGTTTCGTTTTGAGTTTATTGAAAAAGACAAAAAGATCTTCTTTTCATTTATATGTTGAAGGAAAGATTTATTTTTCAAGGAATTGCATTCTCAATTCTTTCTTTTAGCTAGAGATTCATTGAAAGGAAAAATGAATTCTTTACCATTTTAGGTGCATTTTTTAGTGTTTTTGGTGTTGAGTCTTCACACCATCAAAGTTTCATCTCCATACTATTGACTTAAGAAACAACCAATAAAAATAATGCTTAATTAAAATTGATCTAGCAATCTTTTTATTTCTAGGGCTCTTATCACCAATATAGCTTAGGCTAGTATCTTGGAGTAGGGAGCAATTAACTCTCCAAGATAGTTAAAACAAACAAGTAGCTATATCTTGCGGTAGGAAATGAATCCAATTGTAATTGATATAATCTGAGAAGCTCCTCTTAAAGGAGTCAATCACGAGATCATGTCTGAACCTTTGAGACAATCAAGTCTGTCTCATTGGGAAAGATAGTAGATTTGCGCGTATTAAAAATGGTAAACCTCGGATTAACCATTGTCGAGGAGCCTGGGGTCACTTGTTGGTAAACCTAGGATTGATCATGTTGAGGATCCTTCAAGGGGATTGAGCTTTGTTACTCTGCCCTTGCGCGTAGATCGGATCGTAGACTGTTCCCCCAGTTGTATTTGTTACTATTGGTAACCTTAGTGACCATAATCTTAATATTCTTTCCTAAGGTGACGGTGAAGGACGAGTCTCATTGTACCTGGAGCAAACGTCGACTAGACTCACTTAGACTCTCTGGGGGGTTCTCTTCACTCGAGACGGTTTTGTGAAGAAACTTGTGCCAGTCTGTTTCATTAAGCAGTTGTCGGGGTAACTGTTCCAACCGCCATTTCTATATTGAATTCTGCGACGTTGGATTTCATCACCAACTAGTGTTTTCGGTACGAAAAGTTATTGTTTGTGTGTGGTTTGAACTCTTAGTTTTTAGGCGTGTGATTCAATTGTTTGGTTATTTAGAGACTTTAGGTGGTTTTATTGAGATTTTCTTTGTTTGCATGTGAAGTAATTAAATATTTAATTGTGGTCGAATTACCGAGACAATCCCATAGACTTCGGGGGCAACCTCCCGAATATAAACCAAGTCAGCTTGAAGGGCTAAGAGCTCTTGTAACACCTAGTGACAGTAGAGTTGAGTCACTGGAAGCTAGAGAATCATCTTTAATTATTCACCTTGATTATCTAGTTCAAGCAACAGAATATATTTCTGAACCAATTTCATTTTCTGAAGTTACTGGTAGTATTTCTCCTACTAGTGAATTAATTGAGGAACCTGAAACTGAACCTGTTGCTACTCCATCTTTAGTATTTGTTTCTCCAACTTCTAGTGGTCCTAGTTCACCTAGGGTAGGAAGTGTCATTACCCAAAATCTTCCTTCTGGACTCATTTCTATTGGAGAACTTGTTAGTCCGGATGAAGATACAACTCTCCCTTAGAACTTAGGGAGTGTGAATCAATCTTCTACAGTCATTTTAGAAGTGACGCTTGGTACGTATCCTTGACGAACTTTTTAGAAAATACGGGTCTTGCTTTTTCACCACCTCGTATTCCTTTTCATCCTATGCCCAGAGGTTATTATCCTCCTTCAAATATGTCAAAAAGGTCATCCATGTTTTCTCAAAGACTGGAAACATTTTTATATGGTGGTCCTTCTGTTCCTTCTAGGTATCAGTCACTTTCTGGTACTTTTTCGGGAGCATCTCCTCAACCCATTGAACATGGGATATCAACTGGTAATAACAGAACTCAACCGTTGAGCGTAGAAGAAATTCTTATGACGTCTGGTGCTATTTCAAATCTACAACCTCAAGGCAGTGAGTTATCGCCTGGAGGGAAACCTCAAGGTAGTCAGTTACCGCTTGGAGGGCAACCTCAAGGTAGTCAATTAATGCCTGGGGGGCAGTCGCAAGGTACTCAATTACCACCTGGGGGGCAACCTCAAGGTACTCAAATACCGCCTGGGGGGCAACCTCAAGGACAGTACATACCTTCGGGACAGTACATACCTCAAGGTCAACCCCAGACTGAGTATATCTCTCAAGGTCAACCCCAGCATCAATATATACCTCAAGGTCAACCCCAGTTTTAGTACGTGCCTTAAGGTTATCAACCTCAAGGTTAGTACCCAACTCAAGGATTCCAACCACCTTCTGGTCAACCATTTGTACAAGGAGCTGGAAATGTACCTTTCAATTATCAAACCTACACTCAACCTAGTTATGGTCCTCAATATGCTCAACCTTTTATGGGTCCATACCTCGGAATGAACACAGTGTGGGATCCATCTCAAAATCAACATATTTTGCAACCTAATGTGCAGTTATCAAGTCAACCTAAAAAATCTTTGGTTTTTGGTCCAACCCAGCAACCTGTCCAGTCTACTATTCAAATTTCTACACCTAGCGTAGTTCATCAATGCCTAGTTTGCCTCAAACTCTGCCTCAAACGACTGTTGCAACTACTACAGCTTCTTTTCAATCTACCCCACCTACTTCTAGAGTATCGACAACTCCGGTTTCTACTATTCCTACATCAACTCCTCAGACCTCTTTACCACAGTCTGGACCTACAATTCAGACTTCGGTTCAGATGCCTGTAGGACAACCTGGTCCAAGTATGGTTGTCACAAGTCAACTGCAATTCACTTATCAACAGTACTAGGGACAGTATCAATACGGTCCTGCTGTGCAAAACCCAGTTTATTAGTATCAATCGTACCTTGGATATACTTATCAGCAACCTCAACAACCCCAGTTTGGTTCAGTTAATCCTGGTTTTCCAGGAGGATATAATATTCCTAATGCAAATCCAATTCTAGGATTAATCCTGGATATCCTCCTCCTGGAGTTGGTCTTGTGACCCAAGGTTTTCAGGACCCTAACCGTCAGTTACCTTTTATTGCAACTTTGGATTTACCTGATTTGTCATGCCTTACGAACGATCCAATTTACTATCTTCCGTATTGGCTACCAATGCCTAATAAGTTTCCCAGTGATATCCCAAAGTCTGAGGGTAAGTGAGAAGAAGATCCGTCAAATCATGTGATGACTTATCACCTCTGGTGTGCATCTAATTCCATTATAGATGATTCAATTCGCTTACGTCTTTTTCAACGCACTCTAATTGGTCTCACGACCAAGTGGTACATTGAGTTACCATGAAGCTCTTTTTATAATTTTAGTCAGTTAGCCACTTCATTCTTAACTCATTTTCAGTTGCCTTCCAGATATGACAATGGCACAAAATTATTAACTTCATTAAAACAATTAACATCCACATATATTTCAGATCATATTCATGAATGGCGACGTCGATGACGTTTAGTGAAAGTTTTTATCCCAGATCAAATTTTGGCAGAATGGTTTGTTAAATCATTATTACCTAAAATCACTGAGGATGTAGCTAAGGCAGGAGTTGTTACTGAAGAGAAAATAATTGCTCAAGCTCAGTACCTTGACCTCGTTTATACGCAGTTGGGTACTTTACACGAAAAAATCCCCGATCTTCCAAAACAAAATCAAATAACTGCAGCTCCTTCAGGGTCTCATGCCACTGATGGTATGATTGGTTCAGTTAATACTAAAAGTAAGAAAAAATATGCAAAGAATTCTTCTCCTATTATAACTTTACTAGATTTCCCGACAGGAGAATCTTCCGTTGAAATTCCTGCCAATGTTCATGTCTTAGAATCATCTACGACCAAATCAAAATCTGGCGGTAAAAAGAAGGGGAAGAAGAAAAATAAACAAAACTCAAAAGAGAAACCAGATAAAAATGAACCTACTGATGAGAAATGTAAACCTCACTATCCTTGTCTCATTTGTGACGAGGAGAATTTTACAAGAGATTGTCCACATCCAGCTGAGGTTTCAAAAATTGTCAAAGGTTCTCACATGCCTGTTGTCTTGAAGGATCCTTTTCCTAATCAAGATAGTAAGATGATAGGTTCTTCCTCAAATGTCTCAGAAGAACCAATTATGATGATGTCCCATGTCAGGATTGCGACGCGATCGCAAGATTATGGTAGTAAGAACCCTGTTAGTGGTAAGGAAGCATAATCTTCTAATTCAAACCCATCAACTTCAACTCCTTCTAGTTCTGATCTGCTACAGATCGAGAAACCTAACCCAGACTTAGTAATCAAACCACCTACTAAAGGAAGTCAACTTTCAATCCACATGCGAGAGCTGCTCAGAACTATAACATTGTTGAAGATTTAGCTATTTCCCCTTCAACAATGTCAGTTTTGGAGGTGCTGCAATCATGCCTAGCACAACGTAAATTGCTATTGTTTTCTATAGGAGTTGTTGGTATTCAGGATTCCAACCTTATAATCTTCGATTCATAAAATAGTACACCTCGCCTACCTCATCAAATGGCTTTCCATATCCTAATGTTAGTCAAAACAGACCTTGCTTTCGGACTGTGATTGATGACGGAGCTTTTACGTGTATTATGTCGATTTGGTGTTGGAGATCGCTCGGTTCTCCTACACTCAATTAATCATCAATGGTTCTAAAGGCTTTTGATGGCCGATGGTTTCATCTTTTTGGCATTCTATAGGATTTACCTATAGGGGTAGAAGGCAAAATTTTAAACCTAGATGTGGAAGTGGTTGATGCCCCTCTAGATTACAACCTTCTTTTGGGTCGCGGTTGGTCTTACACTATGACTGTTGTGGTTCCATTGGTCTTTCGACTTATTAAGTTTCCTCATAATAGAAAGATCATTACAATAGAGCAGTTAAATTATTTTTCATCTGACCCAACCTCTTCTGATAGTATTCAACATGTCAGTAAAACATCTATCCCTTATAAGGATGTTGGGGTGGGATTAATTAAAGATTATGGTTTACTAAGAACTTTTTCATTTCCTCCTCCTAACGTATCGCCTTCTTTTGCAACCATTCATATGATTTCATCGAACACTATTTCTTTTGATGATCCTTGGATCGTACCTTCCAATTCTGAGGTGGACTCATTTGGTGATGCAATGCCCTTGAGTCCCTTTGAAGTTGCATATCAGGCTGTACAGTCGTTTTCCGACTCTTCTTCAACCAAAATCGATCCAATGAATGTGGTCCATGGGGAATCACTTTCAATCTCAACCTCAGATTCAATGACTCTTTCTAATCCTATTCATACTGATGAACAGATTCCAGAACTTTTGTCTGTTGATGATTTACCATGGGAAGATCTCCATCATCGATCTTCGTTCTTACCTGAGCTTGATCATTTTGAAAATGATTTCTCATCTATTTTTACTGTTGATTATGTCAAAGAAACACAGAATCCATTGCAACATCCTAATTCTGAGTTGAATTTGGGAAATATTTCTCGAACGATTCCTATTGACATTTCAGTGAAACCCAAAATTATTAAAAACATTCATATAGGTGATTCTTGTACATACGAGGAAATCCAAACTTATAAAGCCCTATTTCAAGAATTTCACGACGTGTTTGCCTGGTCATATGAAGAAATGCCAGGAATCGATCCATCAATTGTTGTCCATGAAATTAAAACTTACCTGGACACTAAACCTGTCTGGAAACGTTTGCGTCAGATACATCTAAGAAAAGCTGCTACTATTAAAGCTGAAGTTGAGAAATTACTTTGAGCATGTTTCATTTATCCAATTCCTTTAACGGAATGGGTATCGAATATTGTTCATGTTAACAAAAAACAAGGAACGATAAGAATATGTATTGATTATAGGGATATTAATCGAGCTTGTCCTAAATACAATTATCCAACCCCCTATATCGATCAAATTATTGATGATTGTGCTGGTAGTGAAATGTTCTCCTTTATGGATGGTTTTTCCGGTTACAATCAAATTAACATACTCCGTGCTGATCAACCTAAAACGGCTTTCATTTGTCCATGGAGGACATTTGCTTATTGCAAGTTCCCTTTTGGATTGAAGAACGTCGGAGCAACTTTTCATAGGGCTATGTCTTACACATTTCATGACATCAAGCACATTGTGCAACCTTATCTTGATGATTTACCTGCTCATTCATTACGTAGAGTCGATCATCTCACTCATTTACGAGCCATCTTTATGAGATGTAGGCATTATCGAATTAGGCTGAATCCACACAAATGTGTTTTCTGTATAGAAACGGGTCGTTTACTGGGATTTGTTGTCTCAAGAGCCAGCATTCGTGTCGATCCCTCGAAGGTTGAAGCTATCGTCAAATTACCTCCGCCTTTGACTCTTCGCCAACTCCAAAGTTTGCAAGGGAAAGCAAACTTTTTACGTCGTTTCATTCCTAACTACGCCGAGATAACGAAAGGTTTTACCAAGTTGTTGAAACAAAATACTCCGTTCTTTTGGGATGAGATAGCTAACAAATCTTTTGATGCACTTAAACACACGTTGACCGATGCACCATTATTGCATCCTCCCAACTACAACCAGGACTACTTTTTATACCTCGCCGCTTCTCATTCCACCATTGAGATGGTTTTAGTTCAGGAAGATGAATTCAACAATGAACATGTGATTTACTATCTTAGTCGAACTCTGAATTAGACTGAGTTTAAATATTCGCATGTGGATAAATTGGCCTTGGCAGCTGTTCAAGCTATCCAAAGATTTCGTCACTACATCTTATTACGCAAAACCACGGTAATTTCTGACTATAACCCTATGACGTATATTTTGACCAAACAATTTCTAGGGGGCAAGTATTCCAAATGGATAGTTATTCTGCAAGAATTTGACTTGGAATTTGAAAAATCCAAGGCAAAGAAATCTTTGGTTTTTGCAGAACTGATGTGTGATTTCCCGTGTACTGATACTAAAACTGTGGCGGAAGAACCCATTGCGGATGAATCCTTGTTTCTTATCAGTACTCTTGATCCATGGTATGGATATATAATTGTCTATCTCCAAACCCAATCTTTTCGCCCTGAAATCTCACGATCTCAACGAAGGAAAATACGTTTCCAATCCCAACAGTACAATATTATTGGAGATACACTCTATCATCGTGGAGTGGATCCTGTTTTCCGACATTGTCTAACTCATGAAGAAGCTAAAAAGGTTTTGAATGATTATTACTCTGGAGCGTGTGGCGGTCAAATGTCTGGGTATGCCACAGCCCAAAAGATATTGCACATTGGTTATTTCTAGCCATCCTTATTTAAAGATTGTATCAACGCAGTCTGGAAATGCCACAATTGCCGAATTTTTTATCGAAAGATGCGTGCTCCACCTTCTCCTCTCCACCCTATAATTGTCGTTGGTCCTTTTGCAAAGTGGGGCATCGACTTTATTACATGTAACCTTCACTCGACCAAGGGGGCACGCGTATATTATCCTTGCAGTAGATTATTTTACCAAGTGGGCCGAGGCAATGCCTACATTTTCGGTAGACGGAAAAACTGCTACAATTTTCATTTTCAATCATATAATTGCTAGATTCGGTGTCCCTCAAGCGATTATTACTGATCATGGGAGTCATTTTCGAAACATCATGATGACTGAACTAACAAATCAACTTGTCCTGCGTCACGATAGTTCTACTCCATATTATCCACAGGCTAATGGTCTGGTTGAAGCAATCAATAAAGTTCTAGTCACTATGATCCAACGAATCATTGGTATTCATCGGTCAAATTGGCATAACATGTTATTTTCAGCGCTTTGGGCATACCAAACCTCAGTCAAAACATTAACTGGTTTCGCTCCTTTCCAGCTAGTTTACAGGTTGGAAGCAGTGTTACCCATTGAATGTGAAATTTCGTCATTGCAAATAGCCATAGAATTACTCCCAGCCACTTTCGAAGAGGAAAAACACTTGTTGTACTTAGCTCAGCGAGATGAGAATTGACGTGATGTTTCATTAGCAATCGACATTCATGCAAAACGGATAAAAGTTCAGTACGACTGAAATGTTACACCTCGTAATTTTTCGGAAGGAGACCTAGTTTTACTATACGATCAAGTAAATGATAAGCTAGGGGCTGGAAAATTTGTACCCATGTGGCATGGTCCTTTTGTTGTTAAGCGTAAGATGGCAAAGGGGCCTATGAATTAGTAGATTTTGATGGTGTCTCTTTAGGTAGACCCTGAAATGGGCTTTATCTGAAAAGATATTATGCTTAAAGTATGGTGTGGAGATTTTTGTTAGAATAGTTTCTTTCTAGCTGGTGTGTTTTATATTAGAAGTGTGCCTAGTTTAGAGAGTGTTTTTATCATTATTTTTGCTTATCTTGATTTTACTCTTGATATTGCAGATGTCGACCTCTCTTCAAACATACATTGGTTTTCCTGATGGTGTTTGTCATAGTACCGGAATATTTCTTCTGCATCTTGGGTTATCTATTCACCCTATGAAAAGTTAGTATCTAAGCATGGGGTAAGCATCGGTCAAACAACAAATAACATTTCAGAGTATAGTGCAGTTATTGAGTTATTATCTGAATCCATCTCATTTGGGATTTGGAGTTTGATTGTTAGATTAGATTCTGAACTCGTTGTATTACAGCTTAACATGGTTTATGCCATTAGAAATCCAGTCTTATTAAGATTATTTCTGAGATTTCGTCTCTTGGAACATGAATTTGACTACATTGAATATCAACATATTCCAAGATATTTAAATACATTAGCAGATGCAGTTGCTTCTCGAATGTTGAATAGACATTTGCAATAATCAAGACAGTAAAATTAAAAACATTTCATAAACATGTTATACAAGGTATCCAGTAATAGTGATATATCATAGCATAGAAGTGTGTCAAATATACATCGTCTTCGATCATAGGTTGAAAAACACCTTATGATCGGAAAAAATGATAGTACAAAAATATATAAAATGTCATATGAGTCTACAAAGGTGATCATTCTATCCCTGATGATGATCACGATAAGAAACCACTGCTCGGGCCACCCTATAAAGGAACCTCCTAAAAGGTCCTGGGACCCCAATCTCATAGTGCTATAACCTAAGAGGAATATCATCTATACTAGTCTTTGGGATATCTACTGTCAAACGCTCAAGATGATGCTCCAATTCCGTCAGGGTCTCTGTCGATTGGTCTTGTCGGGCTGATGCTACTGCAATGGGGTGTCTTCTCTCATAGGGCTAGAGAGCGGCTGGTCGTCGTGGACCCACATCTACATTTAAAACTTTTTGCTATCAGTTTTGGACGATTAAAAAAAAAAAAAAAAATTAAAAATTTAGAAAATGTTGAAAATGATTTTACCTTAATCATCCCATTTCTCTCCTGGTGGAAGAGCCATGTCTGGATCACCATGATAATCCATCCCAGCATATGGAAAGTCTTGAATCACGAAAAGTTGGTTCCCCAACCAACAAAAATACTCAGGTGGAAATCGGACAACCTCTGTACCCTCCTCACGATGATGGGCCATCACTGCAACCCAACGCATAATCCTAGGCTCTCAGGGAAGCCCAGCCTCAATGGAAAGCTACTGTGGGACCAACATAGGGACCCTCTCTAGGCCAAAGCTCACAACCAAGAAACCATATCCAAAGTTTTTTAGTTTCCCGTTCTTTGCTCTAGTCAGTTGGCCTTTTACATTCGCCAACACAGCCTCGCACTAGTTGAAGGCGGTGCCTTAGTAACAGTCTACTACCATTCACATTTGGGATCTGGTAGCTAGATGCAATGTTGCACTCCCGCATAGTCTGGTGACAGTAAATGCAATCACTTTAAGTTCAGGATGGGAGATAGTCTTGATATCTATCCATTTGTCCTCAGTTTGGTCATTACAAAACTCTAGTCGGAGACTAGTGACAGACTGGCCACCTAGCCTAGTCCCGAATAGAGATAATCATTTGCCTCTCTTGGGCAAACCAGTTAGGAAATAAATGTCCTCTATCTCGATTTCGAGCCGGTGGCCACCAATTATGAAACACTGGTCCTGTGTGCTCCACCTGTCTACCAGCCATTGCAGAAAGTCTACCTGAGCCCTCATGCCATGTATGGCCCAGAATTTAAATAGTCTGCATGTTTTTAATGCCCATATTGTAGGTGGATGAATTAATGCAGTTAGATCAACATGTTCGTGTTCCTATTCCCGCCAAATGAGCATTTTGTATATCTACATTGCAAACAAGGCGGATTAGAACATTTTAGTTTCAAAATTTTTGGGCAGAAATGAAAAAATTGATGTTTTAAAACGTATTTCGCGCGGTCCACACCCGCTAGTTAGGGACAGTGCATAGGTCTGCACTCGTCCTTAGGAGAAGGTGCGGGACCCCGACTTTTTTCCTTTTACGAAAAAATCGGGGTCCGCAGGGGCCACATGCTACACCTGCGGACCCCCCCCCCCGTGAGCGATATTTTAATCAAAAATTTCCTTAAAAAATCAATTTTAAAGCCCTAAAATGAAAATTAAATGGTTGAAATGCAAGATAGGGATGATGTGGATTACCTGGAGCTGATGGTTTTCGATTCCAATGGTCGGATTTTCCGCAATCTTCACAGGAAGTTTCTTACCAAAAACTCTTACTTTTCACTTTGAAGTCAAACGGTAAAAATGAATTTACAAAAGCCCTTTTTATAAGCTTTTTTGAATAAATGAATTTTTAATTTGTTTATTTTCACTTTAAAAAGGTAACTTTTGATGCATTTTTATTTATTTTAAACAGGTATGAGTAATGTTTTGAGTTTTTGTGCAGAATATTGGATTTTCAGGGAGAATTGATCATTTTCAACAAAGAGCATACTTTTTCACTTTTTCGAACTCTTCCAAAATTTACGAAAAAGAGAAACATAGGAGTCCTCTTTAAGCTCTTTTATGACTCGTAAAATATGAAAATATTGCCGAGTTTTTCTTTTTAAACTCGTTAAAACGAAATTAAAAGGACGGTTCACTTACAGCTCTTTTCTGACCGTATAAACATGAAAAGATTGCCAGATTTTTGTCGTTTCAATTTCGATATTGGTAATAAAACAACATGTCTTTGATTGCTTTTTTACTTTTTCAAATCGGAGCCACTAATTATGAAAAGTACTCCTTGATCGTAATGGACAAGCGGTTCTCCCAAGTATCATTTTATACTTTCACAAATTTACAAAAAAAGGACAACCATGGAGTTTTCTTAAGTTTTTCTTCTGAATCCCTAAAATTGAAAAACGCCAAGTTTTTCCTATACTGGACTCGTTAAAATTCAATAGTAAAGGACCTGTTCAATTTTAAATAGGAACGAACCACTCCTTCTTAGGGTTTGAATTTTAAACTAAGTTGGACTCATCCGAAGGATGAGCTTATAATCAAGAAATTGTTATCCTCCTCAAGCTTGTCAAAAAATAAAGAGGTACTTGCCAGAAATGGTGGGGGAAAAGAGAGAAAAATGAACATGTTTGTTATACTTTGTGTTTAGAAAAGCAGTTAACCACTCTTGAACACGACACTTTTTATTCACTTGGGTTGGGAAATCCTTTGCCTAATAGTTAATCAAACCATATTGAAAGTCTTCAGCCAATTTTTGGGTATTAGCTTTGGGTCAATTGTCACCAAACCATCTGCAGTGTCATTATGTGTTCAAGAGGTCAATTCAAATAAACCATTCATTTGCAAAATATCTGTCATCCATCTTGACCATCCCTGAGCTAGTCCTTGCCAAATGTATTTCTTCAAAACGTGATCTATGATTTCGTGTTGTGGGCTTGCCTATGACGGATCGCTTCCTATCGACTCCAACTCATTATCTAGAAATATGATCTATAAATCGTCAGTACCTTGGAATCTGCATGCCTCAATGGTAGGTTTCTCGCCTTTGACGATAGGTTGCATCATTGACCTTCGATCAAAGGATTCTGTGACGTGTTTGACATCGACTCATTTATTCACATTTCATGGATTGTACTGAGTACTTTGAGGGCCATTGGCATTACTGGTGGTTTCTCTCACACTTGTTAACAGTTCACATCATTGACTGGTAATCAAGTGGTTTCTACCATGTTCAATTTTGACACATTCATTCACATGGATAGAATCGTACTAGTTCAGAAAGCAGAAATCAAGACCCTGGATCTAGTTTCCACCATCCAAACTGTGAGGAATTTTGTTATTCATTATATAGTGGACTATTCATAAACAGATGGTTGCGCCCATACTGTGTCTACATATGTCTATACCTGTGATGTATTACAAAATCATTCCTGTATCAGAGCAGTTTAGATAGTTTTCTACTCAATTTTGATCTGAGTATGGGAATGCCTACCTCAGCGATGATATGTTCATATATATATTTTGCATTGAATGTTTTTACAGGTTCTGACCGAGGTGTCCACAGGAAGATCCTTGAAATGATAAATTACTTCACTCTTCTTAGATGACAAAACCATCCTCATCTATTACAGTCTTCGCACTTTAGGGGGGAAATCTGTTGCACAAAAATTGTCACCTTGGCATTCTGCAATCAATGTGAGTCTATCACCACTCATATCTTCCTCCTTTGCAAGTCCTAAACCTCAGTTCTTCATATCAAGCCTTGAAAATAAGAGAAAGACCTTAAAAATCTCTAAAACTCTGGTTCTGCACTTTCTCTTAGCATTACTTGCGGTCCCGCACCTATTGGTCATGCCCCCTGCGCACCTAACTGCTCTGTCTCTATGTTATGGGTGCGAACCCCTGTAAAAGTTAAAAAGGTGCAAGCAAATTCTTAAAAACTCACTTTGAGTCATTTCTGGAAGCTTCTAGAGGGAACCTTGAGGTGGCAAGTTCGCTCCTGAAAGGTTCATGCATCCCATACCTTAAGGAGCTAACTCCTTGATGTGAGGAGCTTATCCCTTTGAAGGAGGACTCTATCCCTTCAATGGTGGACCTGTAACCTCCTTCCTTTTCACTATAAAATGAAGCATTGGGCTAGTTATTGGGGAGGTTGAAAGCTGAATATTTTTTAGGGTAAATGTTGTTGGAACTTAGTCTTCCTAATTGAGCTTTTGAGAGGTTAGATTACATACCTTTTTTATCTCATTTGGAAGAGAGTGAGGCTTGTCAAAGTAGAGGAGATTCCTGTTTGGACCCTGGGAAGAGCTTGTACAGCATCAAGGCACCAAAGGTTGTAAAGTTCTTCTATTTCAAAGTTAATACAATCAAGTTTATTTTTCTCAGAAAAATGTGTTTTATGGTTTATTTCATGGATTCCTTGATCACCATGATGAACATGATGATTTATATGAACTATGGAGGTGTTATTTGATGTGTGCTTGTTTGTGATTGCAAGTTCTTAAAAGGGAACTCTTTCAGAATTGTTGGAGCATGGCTGCCACAAACTAGCGTTGGACTTAAGGTAGGGTCTAAAATACCTCTTTAGTTTTTATTAATGAATCGCAATATTTATAGAGAAAGGTAGATTTGCTTGTCCTACTTGTTGCTAGATATCTTTTGATACTAGGGAGATCGGCCTTGTTCGCAAGATCGATTTATCCAGCCAACAGTGCCCCTCGGCTTCTGCCAATGCGATATTGCGATGCGATTTGATGCAAGTCGCATCCATATGTGTATAAAGGTTGCGCCCCTCGGCTTCTGCCAATGCGATATTGCAATGCGATATGATCACAATCGCACATCGCCATATGTAAAAGCCAAAAATTACCAAAAAGTCAATCCGATGACTCCCGTCGTGCCTGATAAAGCGATTCGCCTGATCACTCCTCCGTCATCCGATCAGCCTCGCCAAGATCCAACGACCCACGCTCATTCCACTCTCACTTCTTCCAACATTCCCCGCCAAGCCATATCCAATGTCCATCCTCCCGATCCGATGGCCGACCCTTCTCCCTCATCCAGCTCGTCCATCTACCCCGTAGTTCACGTCCCTTGACCGTTATGTGCACCTGAAGGATGAAAGTGATCGGCTCACCAGTACCAGTTGCAATTGCTCCTCAACAACTACATTCAACAAGCAGTATGGCCGAGAAGGAAAAGCACAGAGTTCGAGTAGCTACCCACATTTAACAATTATGGTATTTCATCTTATACGACACTCCAGCCGCATGAGAGGACAGCAGAGTGCAGGAAAAGATCAGATTAATCCACTACAGCAAGCAAACGCACCCAGAGACTCCATCAAGCAGTTAAAGCGGTTGGTGGTCAATTATGACCCCTCCATACTTAGAATGGCCGAAAGCATTTATAATGAAATTCTATATATACCCATATAGAAGATGTAATCAGCGTTGATGGTTGTTGTTTTGAAGGTTCAACTTCTGAGGATTGTAACTACTTTGATATTTGCAGCATCTCGTCTTCATTTTCAACTAATACAAGCTTCTTTTGTTGTTGATTGCTCACTTTTCATTCTTCTTTTGTTCTAAGTTATGCCTGATATGTTGCATTTCTGAGCTCTTGATGTTTAGCATTAGAGAAGCTATCATCCTATCTCTGTGTTAAAATCTTGTATGTATCAGTGAATGATCTATTCAGGTTTCTGTTCACTTAGTGCCAGAGAGCTGTCATCCTGTCTGTGCATTAGGAAATAGATTTGCAGACTTCTTTACTAGTTGCAGCTGACCATCACATGGTCTTGTGCATCGGCTGGTGTGGTTAGTATTCTCCATAGTCACCCAATCTTTAAACTGTGAGTAATTGGTGGTCTAAAGCCTTGTAGTCTAGGGGTGTTCACGCATGTCTGGAGTTAAGCATGGTAGAAGTGGTTATCCGGCTTGAATAAGCATCATTCCTTCCATTCATCCATTTGCAACAATAATTTGAATTTGTAATGTGCTCGAGTATCTCCGAGCTACAACCTAGGAGAGTTTCTTGGGGTGATAACACTTCCCAGTAAAATTTCAAGAAACATCCTTGAAAATGAAAAGTTATCATCCCCAAATATTGTAAGACTCCTAATATAACATCAACACCACCCATTGGAATGGAAAGCATTGGACTATTCATACATATTCCCCCATGGTTAGATTGACATTATGACACTTCCCTGAATAGTTTACAGTTCCTCAATCTGAAGCCATGACTTGATAATTTGGTACTAGATATAGAAAGCAATTCAATTCCTTGGCTATCTTACAATGGATAAAATATTGAGTACTCTAGAATTGATCAACACTATTACCTTTTTTTCTTGATATATCCTTCTATCTTGAGAGTTTTAGGAGTGGTAATTCCTTCCAATGCATTACAAGATATGGTCAGATTCATTTCTTTCTTTGGGGTCGGTTCATGGTGTATATCCCCTTCTTTTTATGTTTATTGTTCCTTTTCTTCCTCCTCTTTAGAATCTATGTAAAATAATTTATTCCCATCACACTTATGACCCTTATTGTATTTTATATCACAACTATAACAAATCCCTTTTCTCTTTTTCCCTTAATTTGTAGTGGTTTCAACCTTGTGGGAGGCTAGGAGCAGCAACACTTCCATCTTTATAGTTGTGAGTGGTAGACTTCCTTGTTTCCATAATTTTACTTTCTTTTCCTGCCACCTTGAATGCCTTCTCCAATGAATTAGGTTCCCAAAGGTGAACCTCATGTTTGATGTTATCCTTTAAAGTCCCTATGAAGACATTGATCCTATGCTCCCATGGAATATCATTTACCTTGATATTCAATATTTGGAATTCCTCAATGTAATCTGCGATTGAACCCTTTTGTTTGAGATTTATCAATTGGATAAAGAAGGTATTACTTTTTGTATTCTCATAATGTACTACCAATTCTTTTGCACAAATTGTCCAAGTGAGAATTATTTACAAGAGAAAAGCCATTGATACCACACAAACTTATTTTTTTCTAAATATAGAGATGCAATGTTTATCTTTTGTGTGTGTGGCACATCATGTAGATCAAACAATTTATCCATCTATAGTATCCATGTTACTGGATACTTGCCATCAAACTTCCTCATATCCATATTTGGAATGTGGTGGGTCTTAAACCCAACATTGGAGTCTCTAAAATCATAACTCATATTCCTTTTTTCCTCATCATGATTTTCATGGATTAACTTATCATCACTCGAAAGCCTTTCTTGCAGCAACCTTTTCAACCCTTCCAACTTGACATTCATCACGTCCATGCCTACTTTAAAACCATTCATGTCACTTTTTATACCATCCATGTCACCTTTTATTTTTTATTTTAAACCATCCATGTCCCCTTTTAGTTCATATTTGGTTTCTCTTTGTGAGAGTGAAATTTGTTGCACTTGGTCCTGTAATTTTGATATATCATGTTGCAATTCATCCTCTTCATGCATCATAGTAGAGCTTGCTGAGGACTTAATGGGTGTAGAAATATTGTTTTGGGGAGTAATTTTAGAACCAAATATTGATATCTATGCTTCAATATGCCCTTTAAATCACTTCAAATTGACTTTTCAAACAAAATTTATGCAATTTAAAACAATAAAAAAACACACACCTTTTTCTTCCTTTTAGGAGTTCAATATTGAATTTGTTATATATATGTAATTTCAGCTCTCCAAGTTTTGAAATTTCATCCTATCGTAGTACTCTGAGTTATCTTTTCAATGCCACAAGTCAAACCAAGATTGAATTCCTCAAGATAAAGTTATGCCCAATCTCCCACAATGACTTGGTTATGGCCTGGTTTGGTAGAGCAAAATTGTACAGAATTCCACGTGTCACTGCTTCAACCTTCGGCCTTTAAAATGATTCATGATAAACTAAATTTTGTACAAATTTCAACCACTTTTCACAAAATTCAAATTGGATGCTCGTAGAGAAATTTATGACAAGTTTCCTTAGGCCACCTATTTGAGACTAAATTTTGGAGCATGCAAAAACCCTAACTTCTTTGGATTATATCTCAAAAAATATAGGGAACAAATATCTAAAATTTTTACATGACGTTCATAATATTTAGGCTCCACATGGTCAAAATTTAAGCTTTTGAAGCCTCGTAGAAAAAAGGTTATAGTGAAAATTCAAAAATCGCCTATTTGAAGTAGCGAAACCCTAGAATCCAAAGCTCTAATACCAAATTTTATGCAACCGGATCATAAAACAGAAGAAAAGATAGATCAATGATTTGAAAATTAGCCTCTTCGAGGGTGAAACCTTCTTTACATCACATAAAATGAACAATTCTTGGATGATACAAATGACAAGACATCCTTGGTATATATAGGAGTTTAAGGGGTCACAATATAATCAAAGCCTACATAACAATAATAATGTAAGGGCACAACAATAACAATATTAGGGCTACACTAAAAATAACAATAGGTGGATACACTAATATTATAGGGACCTAACAGCGCCTCATAAATTTCTTGCTTCCATTGTGTGGACTAATCAGTTGCTATTTGAGCTTCCTTTTGGGATCTCATCCTAGTTCTTCTGTGGGAGATATCTCCACATCTAGATTGTACATACCAATGTCCACATCTATATTATACATACCAACATTTGTTTTGCATTATTATTTAGTTAGTGGATAAATAATTTTGTCAGTTGGTTGTTTACAAGTATTAATATAATTGTTTTTCCTGAATGAACAATACTTTTTTGCCTCTTTGGCTCACTATTTCTGGGACATTATATGTATCCCTACTCCTAGACCATTGTGTTTCCCCTTGCTATGTTGACTTTGCTCATTTTTTCTTGAAATAGTAAAATAAATGTAAAGAAGACTTCATTTGGAGCTCATGATGCTTGTTTTTCCAATTTTTCAAGAGTTTCTGAATTAACTTATATCTCAAAAATTCCAATCACCAAAGCCTGCTAAGCCTTCATCTTCCATTCCAGAGTCTACTTTTTCATTGAATTTTTGTGGGTCATTAGAGTTAGATCCTTAATCTATGGTTGAATTGGTACAATTTATTATGCTCCTTCTTGGTTTCTAGCCAAGATTGATGGTTAAGTTAAAATTTGTCATCCTTATTTGAATTTAATCTTGTTCTTGTACAAGCCAATGAGTACTCTCATAGAGTAGACCCACAAATTGCCCTTAATTTTATATGGATTAGAAATTATACAAAGAAATTACGTGCAAGCTATGATTATGTAGATGAAGGACATTTAATATTGTGTCAATTTTCTTGTAGGTAGATGTGGTGATGACAGAAGAAACTAGAGCATCAATAAAGTTATGTTCTTCAATGCACACAAAAGTATGATCACGTAGATCCACTACAGAATGTATAAAATTGCAATAAACTTGTTTCCTTCATGCCAATATAAAACAATTATGCTTTGCTTCAAAAAACCAACATACAAACCTGCTTCAACCTTGTCTTCCTCCAATTGCATATGAATGCAATGATCTGCAACACCTATCTCTTTTAATATTCTACCCATCGTTTGCTTGTCTTTGTAAATCCTAATTGTCGGGAAGGATAGCATTTTCAAGGAGCTAAAATTGATTTTAATACCAAGATGTTGGTTTTCTGGAGCATTGGGTACAATTATATTGCATAGCCAGAAAATATGCTCTTGTTGTATCTAGACCTTGTTTACAAAGCTCAGTTCATGCTTGTAAAATACAATTTTCATCACTTGAAAGAGGGAGGCCTTCAAATTCTTAATTGAGACTTGATCGGTACTAGTGTGGTTCAATAAATCAAGTTGAAAGCCTTTAGAATTCAACAAAGCACTTGGTGATTGTGCACTTATGATAGTTGTTGTTGATGGGAAATCTAGAGTCCCATCTGGAATCACTTCTGAAAGGTTTTCAACTGCCAAATGCATCACATTAACATAATCATGTAGTAAGGTTGTCAAATCATCCACAATTTGTTCATTTTCCACCCATTGGTATCATCAGCAACAAGAAACAAAGGCACAGTGGACATTCCTTCCCTACTTTTTGGTGAAACAAAGTTATTCCTTGTTTCCACTATGAAAACTAAAATGTTGGTGCCAAATACGTTAGGTGGACTTAGAATTTCCTTCTTCTTTATGTCACTTGGAAAGAGATATCCACAACCCATTGTAAACAGAGAAATCTGCAGCAAACAATAAGTGAGAATGGCATGGATAAATCACTCAAAAAAACTCCTAATTAAGACATATGCAAAGGTTATCCTATAATATATAACGAGGCATAAATGATCCTACAAAAATATGGAAAATATATATTTATGTATAAAGTAAAACCACTTCAAACGCTATGAACACAATTTAGTAAAAACACATTTCAGTGATTCAATTGAGCATTATGTCTCTTCAAGAAGAAAAATACATTGACTACTAACTATTATGACTATAAACAATAGACCAAACCAACAAAGAAAATAGCACACTTCGATCAAATTAATAAGAAAATACAACACTTGGCACTTTGATAAAATTAATTAAAAAAATATGATAATTTAATAAAATTAATTAAACAAAATACCACACATTAATAGAAAGCATGGTCTCGCCCTAATCTCAAGAGCCAATCAATTCTTTGAGAAATTATCATTTTTTATGTTGCTTTATGTTGTTGGGTACCTTGGTGAACTTGCACTGATCTTATCATTTTATACTAGGAAAGAGTGGTCACTATGATTATTGTTTACATGCATTTATGGCATTGACTACTCCTCATATAATGTTCCACAAGATGTTAATGAAGTAGAAACTACCATATGAGGCATACCATTAGGCAATGGGCAATTTTGGCTAGACATGAAGTTGAAACTGCCATGTGAGGTATACCATTCAGAAATGGGAAATTCTGGCCAGAAAGAAAATAGGTTGGTACAGGTATCCATCCCTCAAGTTATCCTTTGAATCCCACAATACAACAAACATTGTCTAAATTTTCTAGAACCCAAATACATTTTTTGAGAATATTGGGTTGACCAAAGTAAATTTCAAAACAATCTTTTAGAGTTTTGAGAGGCCAAATGAATGTTGAATCTTTGGTCTCACATCTGAATGTTGGAAATGAAAATCTTGAAGATTTAGCTATTTTATCTCTCCAAAGTTTGAAGAGACTTGAGTTTATAAAGTGGCAAAGTAAGAGATTTTGCCATTAAGACAAAGAAAAACTTAGCTAGAGGAAAATGCAAATGTTGAATATTTGGTTTCGCATCTAAAAATTGGAAACACAAATTTTGAAGTTTTAGTTTTTGGATACATGTGTTTTAAAATGGGTGACGAGATGTTTTGGAGTCAAAGTATATTTACTTGTACAAACATCTATGAATCTAGGGCATGGCCAAGAAAGAAACAGGTTGAGTATATGTTTGTAGCATTTTATCTCTCCAAAGTTTGAAGAGACTTGAGTTTACTTTAAGCTATAGGACTTGATGCCAGTATGATTCATGACAGGTTGTTTTATGATTCATGAATGTAAGTCTTTCAGTTTTCTTTTAAATGTTTTTCTCATTTTCTTAAACTTTGTGCGTCAGTTTTATGTTGAGCATATCTTTGTAGCTTTTTATCTCTCCAAAGTCTGAAGAGACTTGAGTTTTTCTATAATAATTTCTTCAATTTTAAAAAAATCATAACTTCAAGCCCCACTCAAGGCATGGACTTGCTTCCCTACAAATCCCCTTGTTTCTAGTGGAAATGAATATAATTTCAAGGAGACTTGAGGTGAGCTTCTTAATATCATTATTTGATAAAAGCCCAAATCTTATGTTAATTTTATGAAATGTATATATCTTAGCTCTAATTACTGACCAAACACACAAACGTGCACTATTGGGGCATTGAAATGCAATCAATATATTAAGCAAACATAAACACTTATTACTAGTAGCAATGAAGAGAAATCATTGCGAAAAAAAATAAACACTTGTTTATTATAGAAATTAAGGCTTATATCATTATTCATCAACACTTTGATGTGATAAATTTGGTCTTTTTGTATGAAAATTCGGTGATAATGATGTTAAAAAGCAGAGGAAGGATTTCTAGAAATTTGTAGAATCCTAGAGATACCAAGCAACCCTTTGCCTATACAATTAAACAAGTCAATATATTAAAAAATTTTGAAATGATGTCATAATAAGTATTAGGTTTTGACTTAAGAAAACCCAATAAAAAATGAATATTGCATTACCCCACCTTTGTACTTGTGTTCACTGACGAAATTGCTTCCCCATTTTGGTGCCATGAAGCCTTGTCCATGTAACACACATATAAATCTTGCTAGGTTACAAGATTTGAATCATCACTGATTTGAAATGGCATGGGAGTGGAGGTATAATATCGTTTTAAGGAAATTGTCTCACCAGAGACATGCCAATCGATAGCAAAGAATATGATGTAGTTGTTAAATGTGAAACCAAATCAAATCAAAATAAAACATATATAATATTTTTACTTCTTCATGCTTCTATAATATTATGGAAGGAGCCAAATTTGTTTGGGCACATGGTATTGCCTCATATTAGTAGCCCTTGGTATTGTAACAAAGCCTATTTATGGGTTAGGAATTATCTATGCTAAAATGGGTGTGTGAGTGGATGTATGTATTTTTCATTTGTTGATTAAATAAAAATATTAATCTATTCCCTATGTTTTTTTTCCCATTGTTGGGTTTTCCAAATAAATATGGTGTAATGTGGTAATTTTTTCTTTACTCCTTTTTCATTTTTAATTTTATTTCTTTCTTTGTCATTTTATTTTTGAAGAAGAAAAGAAAGAGGAAAAGCAATGTGTAGTGATGCGCAAATGCACTTTCATTCTCAAGATTTAGAGCTTAATGAAATATTATTACTTAGAAAGAAGAGTTGAGAAAAGTGATTTAGTGGCTATTGGGATGGATTAATGTATGATCAGTTTTGAGAGATGTGCTGATGAGAGATTGTGTGGATTTGGTGAGTAAAAATGGTGTTGGAAGGCCAAGTTATGGTAAGGATTAGCACATACTAGATATATAGCAAAAGAGAGGTCACATAACTTCATGGATGAGAGAACATAGATGGATTCAATGGTGTTGAAGATTAGTGAGTGAGGCAAGATGTTATGGAGAACCATAGTAATGCATGAACACCCTAGAGGTTTTTGGTTCAAGTTGTAAATCCTAGTGATAGGCAAGTTGTATTCCCCAAAATTGTTAGATGACATATTGTTTAGGGATACATGTAGTGTTGTAGCACATGATGTCTCAAGTTGTGGATTGTATACATGTAGCACAATAGCACATGATATCTTAAGTTGTGGAATGAACCACTTGAATAGGTACGAGGGTGACAAGTTTACTTGTATGCTAGCTTGAGGGGGGGAATGTGAAATCTCAAAATATGAAATGGTTGATGAACCATGTATGAGAACAAAATATCCTATAAAATTGCTAGATACTATAGATGGTTACCCATGTATTACAATGGATGGTAGCTTTTTAATATGGAATTCAACAAAGTTATTGGGACTAGGTTAATCTTCGAGAGTCAAGTTTAAGAGGGGGATTGTTAGGATAGTTTGGTAAACTTGACTAAATCATAATGTCAATTTATTGTTGGTAGGTTTAGGGCTTCCGATTTTGATAACCCATAGTTTTTCCAACGGTATTTTTATGTATTGTAGTCTATTTAAAGGCATAAAGGCTCCATCATAATTTTCATTTAGGTGATCTATCATTTACACCTTCTTTTCCAGCAAAGTTGTGTTGTAAAGTTTTTATATGTTATTATTGCTTTATTTCTCTGTATTTTTTCTAATAACAGTAACTCTATCAACAATGACTCAATGTGCAATAAAACCCCACACAAAATTAAAAATTGCTATGGTATAGAACAAATTTATAAAAAAAACGTGGTCATCTATCCTCTCCAAATTAACACTTATCTAATATTTGGAAAATCCCAAGTATTTAATGGTCATTCTTATGTTAATCAACATTCATCCAACATTTGGAAAATCCCTAAATATTTAATGGCTATTTTTCCTCTCCAAATTAGCACTTATCTAATATTTGGAAAATCGCAAGTATTTAATGGTCATTCCTATGCTAATCAACACCCATCCAACATTTGGAAAATCCCAAGTATTTAATGGCTATCTTTCTAGCTTAATAGAGGATTTGCAAAATTCTCATGATGGTAAACTACATTCTTTTTCTAAGCTATGAATTTTTAGTATTTGATAATATTTTTTTTAATGGAAAAATATAAATATGTTATTTAAATGGAAAAATGTAAATATGTTATTTGAAAGTGATGATGGTAAATTAATTTTTTTTAATTGTATTATGTTAATGGGAAAAGAAAAATATGTTATTATACTTGTGTAGGGCATGTTATATTGCAATTGGTTGCTGGTTAAATTTATTTGAGCTGAATTAATTTGCAAATTTTTCAAAACAATTTATAGAGTTTAAGTTTATTAAAGTTGTTATAAAAATTGAAGTGGATGCGATAGATAAAGTAAGTAAAGTGAAAGACATGAAACAAAGGTGGGTGTTTAATAAGTGAATGTAATCGTGGTATTTATCCGTACAAATTACACCAAATTTGTAAATCCCACTGTAAGTCATAGAATATGTTTTGTTAAGTATATGTGGAAATGAGAATCTTGTTATAAATTTATCATGAGTTATTTAAATTAGGCCGAATAAGATAATAGAGTTTTCTTGTAAATTTTATAATTTTAATTATTTTAATTTAAAATTAAATAAAAAAGTATTTATAAATATTATTTTATTTTCTATGAACTTAAAATTATGGTTAAATTTTATTCAATTTTTATATTTATTAATAAATTAGCAAATTAATGATGAGTAAATTTCCAAACACTCAGGATTACTTTGATGGGTGGTTGGTCTTATGTTTTAGGGTGGTAGTAAGTCCATGTAATTGATTTCCAATGAAGTGAAAGTGACAATTACTCCAACACCTCATGTCAAGCTAAAACTCTGATACCATATACTACTCACCATATAAAAGTGCATAGAAGGCATTGACATCCATTATGTAGCGATGGAGGAGGTTCAATATGGATTAAAAATAGCTATGACAACTAGGAAGATACAAATAAGGAAGACAAACTCTATCCAATAGAATTACACATATGTCTCTCTTATTACTAAGACTTTATTTTTATATGTCGAATGCAAATTGCACTTCAATTCAATTCAATGATGTTGTTGTTGTATATATAATGGAGTCTTATAATTATGTAAAGATAACATCTTATTTTCAATAACCACTTTCATAGTTTCATTTTTTGACTCGTTATATATAACAAATAAAATCTATATATATATATATATATATATATATATATATATATATATATAATATTATATATATATAATTATTGTTGTTATAAATATTTTGCTAAACATAATTTTTCACTTTTCTTTTGGAAAATTAATAAACTCTACTGACATTCAGGGTATTATATATTATATATATATATATATATAATATATATATATATAATAATATTTTACAAATTCAAGTTGTGATTAAAAACAATCTTAATGTGAAATAAATTGTATTCTAGTGCACTTCTATATAATAAATTTTAGATCAACATGGAGCCACCTCTTACTATTTTCTAAGTAAACGCAATTAATATCCTCATAGAATGTCTTACAAACACTTACAAAAGGTAAACATGATTTTATTTTAGGAATAACTAGTGATGTGTAATAATCATGTCTTTTTCTATACATGACAAAATAAAAGGAACATTTTGAGAAAGTAAATACTAAATGAAAAAAGTAAATATTTTTTTCTATAAGATAATTTGGCATTTGGGCATTTATTAAAAATGACTTTTCCAATTCACATATTAACTTAAACCCTAACAGAATCAATTTTATTTTTTTAAGATTATCAATTATGATATGATATAATATGAAGCCTTACCACACAAACAATCTAAATTCAAAACGTTATAGAACACAATTGCACTCCTGAACTCTAAGCAAGGCTTTGATACCCTATATTACTCACCATATAAAGCAATATGGTAAAGTTTACAGAGATAGATAACAATCCATGCCATGCAAGTTCAAAATGAGACTTATATTTAGACAAGAAAAATTACATCCACTTTAACAAGAAAATAAATACTTTTTAGAAATAAATAATTAAATATTTTTTAAAGTTATGGAAATCGATTATTAATTAATGTGAACACATTTTTTTGATTTGTTGTTTCTATTATGTAATATTCAACTACAATTAATTAATGTTTTCATATGTTTTAATTAATTAAAAATTTATAATTTTATCTTTAAAAAATAATTTTTCTTCAACTATCGTATTCTAATAATTGTTTAATTTTGCAAAACAATATAATGTCTCTAGGGGTCGAGCTCATCATTCTAGGAGTTGTTTCAACCATATCTAAACTGAGAACTGGAATCTAGGCAACATAACAACATGCCTCTAGAAACAAGGAAACTAGTTCATTCAATTTCAAACAACCTCTAAACTGATGAATCTACCTCTACAAGTAAAAATATAACATATTTACATCATGATCCATCAATGTTCATCAAATTACATCATAAATTTGCCATTGGGAAAGTGAAAAAGTCAAACTAGGCAAAACTGGGCGAAAAACAGAGCAAAACTGGGTCAAACTGGCAATTTTTCCTCTATGCACCGCGCCTGATTCTCTATGCGCCGCGCCTGTTTGGACCCACTTTTGGAGGCCTTCCTGATGTCCAAATCAGCTCCAAGTGTACTTGTTGGAAATATGTCTGTCTACTTTCCAACCCAAGTGGAATTTTTCAATTTGGCCTTCATTTTCCCTGTCAAAAATCAAATCCCCCAAGACTGCTTCCTGTGTGTCAAAATATGGGTAGTGAGGTCATGTTTTGAGTGTTTTTGACCTCTTTGAGAGCTTAGAACCTGCCCAAATTTCTCGGCCATAAGTAGGCAAGCATAACTTTTCATGATAAATCCAGAAATGCAAAGTTTTTGTGATTTGGAGCCCTCTAGCAAAATCGAGTGCCATGTGGCGCGGCGCATAGGGAGGAAAACTCTATTTTTTTGTGCAAAAATTTCCAAAATGCAAAAATTGCTCCAAATTTTTTGAAATTTGGGTTGGACCTTCTTTATCAAGAGCTATGATGAGCCAAGGATGCCTCGGCTAATATCCGAAGTCGATCATGCTCCTTTCGCCTCTTTGAAGCCTTCTTCAATTTTGCCTTTAAATTCCTTATTCGCACCTTGCAAACCTTGTTCCGCACCATGTAATGAGATGCCATGTGTCTCAATAAGTCTTTCTCCTTGTTGGCCTTCTCCAGCAGTCTCTCTAAGTGGATGTTGACTCTCTCGAGCCAAGACTCCCGATCGGCATACATCTCTTGCTCAAGTGAGGTGAACTCCACCCTCCTTCTTTGGGCAGCTTGGCGATTCTCCTGAATGTTTTGTAACTCCATGATTGTGTGCTGATCTTCAAGCTACTTATTCCTCTGCTCCATGTATTTTATGATCCACTTAGCCCTCTCCAAGTTGAGGGACAAGGCTATGATTTCTGTCTGCTGCTCTTAACCTATCGAAAATCCAATATATTTTTAAAAATTAAGTATAGTTATTACAAAATGTTTATGGAAGTGAAATTGTATACTTCATACTAAAAGGATTAATAAAACATTATTATTGTGGTTAGGTAAGATTAGGTTTTTTACTAGTATAATGAGGAATTTCATTAAAATGTTTCAATTTACCAATTAGTAAAATAAAATACTTCAATTACCAATCAATAAAATTTAAATTAGCCAAATTCTAAACTTTAACCCTAATTATTATAATTTAATTATATTTAAATTAAACAGCAAAAAAATACTTATGTAACAGTGATTAATTAACCTAATAGTTCAAATACTTATTGTTATTTCCACTTTGCTCAGCCAAATCTGAGAATTGTCCAAATTTCAGATTGAATATCTCATTGGTCATTCAATTAATTTTGAAATGATTATCCATGAATCAATATCTGAATTTTTATATTTTTATTAAATTTTATAAAGATGCATCGTTACCGAGTAGTGATCAAATTTGAAGGTTTTGCTCTTAATTTCATTTGGAAGGAATATATTCATCTAACCCTTCAAGGATGAAATGTTATAAAAAAATTCACTTCTATGAAAAGTATATATTAAATAAACCCTTCAAAAATATTCCATAATAAATAGTGTCATTCTAAATCTTAAAAATTTAAAGAATAGCTTCAATAAAAACACTATAAAATCTCAATATAACTAGTAAATAAACAAAAAAATATCTCAAATTCCATTAAAAAAAGGTAAACATAGGTTTCATTAGATGATTTCCAAAAGTATTTGGACTTACATAATTGAAAATATAAATATACTTTCCCAATGGAAATGGATTTCTATTTTTCATTTATTTCCTTACGTCATAAGTAGCATTCCAATCTACCTCATTTAGAGCATGATGTGCACTTAGAGATAGAAACATTAACATATCTAATGTCTCCAATGCAAGTCTTTATCTATCATCATTTTTTATCCTGTTTAATTTTCAGAAGCCTCTTTCACACACTGATGTGGTTGTTGGGATAACAACAATAGCTTGCCATAATTGCATCAAATATGGAAAATCTTCAAACCATTCATGTTCATCACCACATAGGTCTCATACCATACATATGTTTTTTAGGATATGATTTACAAATAGCACAAATAAATTCATTCATTTCACCCAAAAATCTAGCAATATCCACAATACATTTTTCACGTAAACATTTCAACTATCTTTTTGTTGGACAGTCTATATCATTCACTTCTTCATAATAATGTTGAGAAGTGCAAAACTTAGCCACATTAAATACATGTAAATCTATGAATCTCCTATGTAAAGATTTAATCACCTTTATAATAAAACATTTTCCCAAAATAATACAATCATATAGTAACCTCGATATTTTCATCTTTGGAAAACTTTCAAACCTCAATGGATGTAAATGTAACATACCTGTGCTATCTACAAATTCAAAGGTTCCTCTTTATGCTTTAACTAAAAAGAAGACATATGCGCTACATATACACCAAAAATGTTTTCCAAAAATCATTTACGAAGAATGCTAAGAGAAACATGTAAAGTAGTGTCAACATATGTAATATCAGCATGATCCTCTTCGAACTTTTGATTCAACTTATTTAATTCAACAAGCATGTCTGCAAGTATATGGATGCAAGTATGCACTTGAAATATTGTTTCCAACTCATACATTTTTTTCTCCCCTGACTCCCAATCCTAATAAATAATGCATGAGTTTAACAAGTCTTTCCATGACCTTTCCTCTAGACAGCCGCCTAATTTGATGAATTTGTAAGACCACTAACTTAGTGATTTGAAATGTATACATTAGCTCTCTCAATTTTCCATGTCCTTTAGTTGATGTTCGAAGCCATGAATAAACTTTCTTTCAAATTTGTTAATATATTACAACTCTGGAAGATGAGATGAAGCCTCATTGATTGTTAATGCTTCCATGTGAGCTATGTAATGGATAACTAATCAATGAGGAGAATACGAAGCTTAGGAGATAAACCCTCATGAATACCCCTCATGGAAGATGCACCATCTGAACCAAAACCAACAAACTTCATCAAATATAAATCCATTTATGCTAAAAGAGTTCTCACTAGATCATACATACATTGAGCTATTCCATCCTTTATTTGAAGTAAACATATAAACTTTGTTAAACATTCACCTCTTCCTCCATTCGTCAAATATGTAATATAAGCACTCAATTGGTGTTCCATAATTTGATGAGTGCTTTCATCAAAGAAAATTGAGTAAAATTACCAATGTAAAATCTTCTCTTTTAGTTTGTTCCAATACACCTCTTTAGCAACTTGAAAAAAATATTTTCTTGGTGTGGTATTTGCGTATGCAGAATATTCATCTGTTAGAAGCACGCGTGGAGTGCATTTATACCTATTCAAGTCACATATTGAATTATACATTTCTAAAGATAAATCATGTATAGCAATAAAATAAATGTTTTCAATCATTGATATAATTTTCTTCTTCCCAACATTTACCATTAGTTCTACATGTTTAGTGATTGGAATACTCCTTCAATCGTTTTTCCCTCCAAAAGTTGAAAAAAAAAATTAAGCTTTTGATTTTGCATAACCACTTATACCACTAACTTGAATAGTGGTAGTTCCCTCTTTTGAAAATGGAGTCTCACTTTTAAATTTAACACATCAAGAACATTTTATCCTTTGAATACCATTAAATATTTTAAAACATAACCCCATGGAAACCTTGTATTCCATTTGGATTTGAATATTATTTTGTGTTTCTTTGATGGGTTTCTATTTCAACAAGCTCTACACTATTTGATTCATCATATTCATGTAGATGAGCATCAACTTCATTTTGAATATTACATGGTTGATTAGAATGTTGTGTAAGGCCAAATGATTCAACAATTGACAATTGCATTTTATCCTTCTTATGACGACCAATAGGAGATTTTTTTCAAGATTTATGCCTATTAAATAAAAACAATAGAATAAGTAAATACATAAATTAAAAATTCCTTAGCAAGATTGAGATAGAAAAAACTCAACCTTAGAAAGATTCAATATGATTTGTCTATAGATTTCTTGATAGGTTATTCATTTATTTGTTGAATTATGTTTTGTAATATTCAAGGAAACCTGCAGCTTTATGATAGCGAACAAACACTTCATAAAAAATTGTACTTTGGCAAGAAATTTGTATGGACTTAAGCAACGAAGATAAATAAGCAAGAGTTTGAATGAGAGCATTATAGTTGTGGAGTCCAATACCCTCGATATAAGATAGATATTCTTTTCATAGTTGGTAGATTCATATAACTATGACAATAAAAATTTGCACCATTAGCAATGTGGAAAACAATTCCACCACCCATTCTTAGAATGGAAGGATGGCAAGCAGTTGCATTCAGGGTATCTAGCCACAATGTTGATTTCCTAGGGTATGGATTTTGTAGTGCTCAGGATACATTGTGTGACCATGAATGCTGCCATTACTTCAAGGAGTGTTGCATTAAAGAATCCATAGAATGAAAAACCAAATATTAATGAAGATATGAGGAGGATAATGAAAAATACCTTATAGCCTAGCGTCGAACAATAACTTTCCTTTTGTGGATGATGGGTTGCAATTCAAATGAAAACGGAAAAAATGGATGCAGGGAAAGAGCACTCAAGGATAATCATGGAGGATTGAGAGCACGTGCATAGTTGTTGAATGGTTATTCAATGTGCTCTGCGGCCCTGTGCTAGGTGTAATATTACCATGACTGTGGCATGTATTATTGTTGCAAGATGCATCATATTGGCGTAAATTGGGGGCCTCAAGGAAAGGTCCCCAAATCATGCCATAACTATTAAATTGTATGAGGTCATTTGGACTTTGACTAGTCTTTTCTACGAAACTATCACTAATAAGAATGATTTAAAAATATTGATAGGTTATTAAAAATATTTCCCTTCTTTTGAAATATAAAAATTTAATCTAACTTTTGTAATTGAGTAGTGATTTCGATATTTTAAATTTTTTTTTGGAAGCCCAAAGAAAGGCTAGGAAGGGTTAATTTTGAACACTGCTACCGAGTCCAGATTTGCATCCTGTCCATGCTCACTTCGTTCTGCGGAATGTTTCTCATTAAGAGCTCATTTCGTGCCACGTGGTACTCACCATTTTCCGTGATAGTGCATTAACATTTCACCCTACCGTGGATTTCAATATTTATTATGCTCAAAAATTGTTAGAAGATATAACTCTCACCAGTTACTGATTGTCTTTAAAAAAAAAAAAAAATGGTTAGAAAATATGTTGTGGTTTTTAATAATAATTTTAGAATAAAACTAAATAGTGAAATATATATAGTAACGTAAATTGCATATAAAGAATTTATGAAGTCCCTAATATCCCATCGCTATTTTTCCCTCTTAGTCGATTTCATAAACGATTTCTTGTTCTGTCCTACGCAACATTTTTAATAGGCGTTGGTTAATAATTATATAATTTAAAAATCGCCAAAGATTATTAAGATACTTTTGCCGCATCAAAATTATAAATTTAAATTACTGTTTTATTATATTTATTCCAAGATTGTTTTATTATATCACTTTATTGACTTTTAATTAATTTACAACTTTTTTAAAACATATCAATTATAATTAATATATCAACTTTATAACTATATATTTATTTATTTAAAATTATTTTTTTTAAGAATATTTAAATTAAATAATATTTTTTTTTAAAAGGAAAACTTTATAAATCCACTCTTCTATTTTATTTTTTATAATATTTAAAAACTTAATAATTACAATTATTTTTATATACTTTAATTTTTTTATTAATTTAAAAAATTTATATAATTACCATTTTTTATGTGGGTGATTTTTTTTGGCAGAAAAATTTTATTTTTTCAAATTACATGGATCGCAATTGACTTAGGCCACATTAACCCTTAACATGCTGAATTTGTATCTATGAAATTTTCAACTGGTAAATTTTTTCACTACAAAAATGTTTTTAACAACACCTTATCATTATCTATCTATACCAATAAAATATAAATAACCATGCTATTTAATTAATGTTCTAAATTTTTTTTAAATAATAACTTTATATTATATTATCATTACTTTAAAAAAAAATATTTTACTATCATTTATTTTTTTTATAAAAAATAAAAGCTAAACAACAACATTACATAATACATCAAAGAGATATAGAACAATCCGTAAAGGAGCACGTTGTTAAGGCGCTCCATATGCAAAGGTCACCAGTTTTAGTCTCGCGCTGGTGCGGCTCAAGCCGGGTACGATCCCCGGGTGACTTTGACGGCTTAGATGCCCCTGAATCTAGTAAGAGTGATTTTCAAGATTCACCCACTTATCAACAAAAAAAAACAACATTACATAATACCTTTGAAATAAAATTAATATTAAAAATCACATCTATAAAACCCAAAACGAATTTATAAAGTCAATATATGCTGCGAATTCCTTGTTTGGTTGATTTTACACGATGTGAATCTTGTTGGACCTGCCCAAAACCAACTATTAAATTTAAAACAAAATGTTTGGGTATCGATCCATGAAGAACTGCACTGGAGCGATTTATGCTAAAGAATCATGCCACCCGGTGAACTAGCACGCATAACGAAGACTCGTTACTGGTTTCCGGATTTCTGAATCTCACGTATTGGTATACCTACAAGAAGTTATAGGTTCAAAAATATATATATATATATTTATAGGTTTTTTAAAACTATATATATATACAAAAAGTTATAGGTTAAAAACTAAAGGGTATGGAGTATATATTTGTAGATTTAGGAGTCAAATCGCTACATTGAAATGTGTCTCTTGTCCAAAATCAAAGGGTCTCATATACCAATCTGGTGTCTCACTTCACTATGATTTTAAAAATAGATGGTTCCCTTGTCCCACGAACAAGGAGGTCTCTTGTGACCTTATATATATATAATATATATATATTATATATATTCTTGAATTTTTTTTTTAAATTGGTTTTTTAAAATATAAAATTTGAAAAAATGTTTGCACATATGTATTTTTTATTTTTTAAATTGCATTTTTAAATGTCTTCAAATCTCTATAAATCTCTATAGGCACTTGTATTGTGTACACCCCACAACTTAAATTTACAATTAAGTGAAACATATAAAGTTAAGTGAAACATATATCTAAAAAATAGATGTCAAATATAAATTAATAAAACTACATGAAATGTTTTAAAATGTTTTAATCCTAATTTTTTATTTTTATTATTATTTAAAATTGTTTATATATATATACATTGTTCACTTAAGATAATTTACTTAATATGAATATTGAAATATTTATTTATGGAATACAGGTTTTTGTTAAAAAAACTGATGATGTCAATATTATTTAATATTTAACTTTTACAGAGTGAAATATATATATATATATATTTATATATTATATCATCTATCAAACACTTTATTTGAGTCTTATATTGAAATATTTATAAGGTAAATAAGATTTTTTTTCATGTTATTTTAATTACTTCGTCTCTGCAAAGATGAGAGACAATTATGTTATTTGGCAGACACATCAAAATATCTCTAGCCCAATATGGAAGAGATTGTTGTAATGTTATGCAATCATTTTGATCCGGTCAAACTATCAACCTATAGTTATGAATTAATGAATATATTTTATAACAAGCTAATGCTTATAAATATTGTTACCATAGTTCTAGTAAAATTGGGGTCATAGAGCCAATTTACCAATAGTAGTTTTTGGGCTATAGGTTTTGACAACCCATGGTTTTGCTAATGGTATTCTTATATAATATAACCTATTTAAAGGCTTGAAGGCTACTTTGTAATTTTCCTTTGTCTATGAATGGTCACTCAAATAAAATGGTTTAAGTGACAAGAAGAAATATTATATATAACTAGCTTAGATCCATCCTAACTTTCGATCTATCAAGCTCCAAGAGGGATCAAATCTCTTAAAGTGCAAACATTTCCTCAAGTTTTGCTTTCAAAAGATAGGTATGCACCTTAAGAGATTTGGAGTTAGGTTCGATCTAGGGCGGTTTATGACTGGGAGAGTGAAAGTGAAATATTTTTATCACATCTCCTTCATACTCAGTTGTAATATTAAAAAATAAAGTGAAGGAGACTAGTGAGAGTGATTTTTTTGATGTTTTTTAATGCTTTTATTTATAACTAACCAAATATGTATATTCATTTAATTTTTTATTATATTGTTTAAACATGCTAAGTTTAGATTTTTTGACACTTGGAATGTGGATGGTTTACAACTCAAGCTAGTGATTCCAAGAAATTCCTACCACATTCTAGGCAAATTGGACTAGGAAATATGCAAGGAAGCACTCCAAAATGTAGAATTGATAGACTATCATTTTTTTAATCCAACATTATATATATATGTGTGTGTCAAATTACACTACTCCCTCATATTAGGCTATAGAATGTGGGTCAGTGTAATAAAAAGTTAACATAGATATTTAAATAATTTATTTAAGTTATATATATATATATATTATATATATATAATATATATATTATATAATATATATATTTATATATGTTAAATAAAGTATTTATATTTATATTACTTTTAATTTATTTTATTTATCTCTAGAGTTGATATAAAATTATGTTTCCTTATATGGAAATCACACTCAAAAGTGAAAATATATATATATTTGTTCCTTCACATGGACATAGTTTTACCACATCTAGTTGTAATATTAACAAATATAAAACCAAGCAAACACATTGAGAATAAGATTCACATTGAGATTATTGATGTTTAATAATGTTTTGATTAAAAGTAGTCAAACATATGATGATAACGATCGAATTTCGGAAGGCGGACGACGGGAGAAGAAGGCGTTTCGCGGCTAGGGTTTCCTGGGCCGCGGGTCCTCAGCTGCCAGTCCCGTGACTGCCTCTGCTGTTGCAGCCTGACCTGGTCTGATTGCCGCTCATCGCGCGTCCTGGTCAACCAACGGTCTTCGGAGGGCAGGTAAGTCAGGGTCCTAGTGTTTCTCCCAACCTGTCTTTGTTTTTGTCCACTCGCTGCCGGCCTGATTGGAATGGGAGAACCAAGGGGGGGGGGAGAGATCCCCTCCTTCCGTAATGTAGTAATAGGAGAAACAAGCTCAGACGGAGATCCCCAGACCGGCAAGGAAACCCAGTTTCCAGTAATGGGTAACCTATGGCAGAAAAAGATGAGAGGAAAATGCCTTCCTAGGTCTCAAAAACAGCCAAGGTATGTCGTTCCAAACAACAAACTGGAGGATTATAGCTGTTATATGCGTGATCATGCCATAATATGCCGCTTTGTTGGGTATTGGCCTTCTGAGCGGGAGCTCTACAGATGGATTGATCAACGATGGAAACCCAGGGGCCAGGTTGATCTCAAATTAGGAGCCCAAGGTTTCTTTACAGCAATCTTCTCCAACCTGGAAGACAAAAACAGGATTTTCGAGGAGGGACCCTATTTCTTAAACAATGCTGGATTGTTCATGAAATTCTGGGAAGAGAGGTACAACCCAGAAAAGGAAACTATGATGGATGCTCCGGTCTGGGTTAGACTATTTGGGCTCCCTGACGAGTTCTGGGATCCTGAAATCTTGGAGGGGATTGGCAACACGATAGGGAGCTTTGTCAAAACTGCTGAGATCACAAAAAGAGGTAAGTATAATGCTTATGCGAGGATTTGTGTCTACATAAATCTGGCAGAGCCTCTCCCAGAAAACGTTGAGGTTGAATATCATGATTCAATCTGGAAACAACCACTTGATTATGAGCATATTCCCTTTCGCTGCCGTATATGCCATGAATATGGCCACCTTTATAGGCAATGCCCTCTGAACAAAGACAAAGAGACTAAAAAGAACCAGGCAGCTCATCACCAAAACACGGAAAAGAAGGATGATTCGGAAAGAGGCTTCCAACAGGTAGTAAGGAAGCGAAAACAGCACAAGGAAGGACCGAAAGTCCAAACCCTGAAGAAGTCCAATCAAACAAGCAACCAAAACCCTTTTGAGGCCCTGCAAAATGAACAAGAAAACTACGAAGTAAATCTGGAAGATGATGAAGATCCAGAGAATTCACCCATGGATATCACAGGGGAAGGGGAAGAAAAAGGAAAAGACATGAAAAACTCAGGCAAGGAAACACTGGAGGAAAAGGAATCAGAAACAGAACAGGCATCTAGGATGGACGTGGAAAACCCAATAGAGAATGAAGTTGAAGAGGAAAAAATCATGAGAAAGTTACTCCAAGAATGGAAATACCTGGATCATAGATTCATTCCTGAAAAGCAAAAACAACTGTATAAGGAAGTTTTCCAGAAATACAAAGAGAAAAAAGGTGAGGCCCCAGACAGACCAAACACAAATGAAAATGAACAGGACAGTGAAGATAAAGGATTGGGCAACTCTGGCAAAATCAACAGGAAACGAGGCCGGAAAACAATGAGTGAGACGATCCAAACAGTGGGAGAGGTTCTGATAAACTCAGGTAAAGTGATACCTCTTTCGGAGGTATTTTTCCCCTCTTACAAAAAGTTTTAAATGATAGTCATCAGCTGGAATATTAGAGGCCTGAATAGCAGAGGCAAACAGAGACACATAAAGGAAAAGCTGAAAAAGGAGAAGCCTAGTATTATGATATTACAGGAAACAAAAATCTTGATAACTCAGTTAGCAGAAATTATAGATAAAAGTAACCTCCCATATCAAGTGATTGGGCAAGATGCAATAGGGGCTGCAGGAGGTATTGCACTCTTGTGGAATCCCAACGAAATCATTTTGGACAACTGGTCCAGTATGAATGGTTCTATTACTGGCCTAGGAAGGATAGTGGGCACTACTCAACAGGTGATTATTACAGGGGTTTACGGCCCTCCCTCCCCGGGGAGAAGGGAACAATTCATAAATAGCCTCAAAACTATTCGCAGACTATACCCAGAAGCGGCTTGGATCATCGGTGGAGACTTCAACCTGATTCGATCCTTGGACGAGAAAAAAGGAGGACTCAGAAGGAGAGATCATTTCATGGACAGCTTCAATGACGTGATCGAAGAACTCAGGCTTGTGGATATTCAAAGTATCAATGGAGTCTACACATGGAACAATAGACGGGGTGGCAAAAACCAAATAGCTTCCAGATTGGATAGATTCCTAGTGTCGGAAGCCATCATGAAGCTGGATGTTTTTGTGGAAGCTAAGATCTTACCATCTTTAGGATCTGACCACTGGCCGATTCGCTTAGAAATTGACATGAAGAAAATCCAGGGGAAAAGGCCTTTCAGATTTGAAACCTTTTGGCTAAGGGACCCTGACTTCATAAAGAAAGTTGAGGAATGGTGGGGAAATTGCACTAGTAAAGGCAGAAGCAGGATGCATACGTTCCAATTGAAATTGAAATCGCTGAAAGCCCAAATCAAAAGATGGAATAAAGAGGTATTTGGTAATATCCTAGAAGACAAACAAAAACTTGAAAAAGAAATGGAGGATATTCAACAGAAAATAATATTAGAAGGAAGAACAGAAGAAAGTGTCAATTTGGAAGGATCCATTCTTGGCAGATTAGAAGAACGAAGGAAACAAGAGGAGATCCTTTGGCGTCAGAAATCTAGAATAAAATGGCTAAAGGAAGGGGAAAGAAACACTAAATTCTTTCACCAAGCTATGATCAAACATAGGCAAGGAAACAGGATCCTATCAATTAAGAACAAGAATGGAGAGAGAGTAGTTGAGCAGAATGAAATTGAGCAAGTCCTGATGGATCACCACAAGGAGATCCTGACAGAACCTCCAGTTGATAGAACGCGTGCTATTCAAGAGATTTGTTCAGCTATCCCCCGCTTGGTTTCTGAGGATCAAAACAAAGCTCTCATGAGGGCGGTAACCATAGAGGAGCTGGAGGAAGTTGTGAAAGCTATGAAAAAAGGGACCGCTCCGGGTCCGGACGGCTTCACAGTGGATTTCTTCCAAGCGGGCTGGCACTTCCTGGGAAAAGACATTCTAGACTTAGTGGAGGAATCAAGGATTAATCAAAAGGTATGGCCTGCTCTCAATTCTACTTTTTTTGCTCTCATCCCTAAGGGTGATAACCTTGAAGAGGCTAGTGGCTTCCGGCCTATTGCCTTGTGTAATGTTATTTATAAAATGATCACTTCTCTGATTGCCAAAAGACTCAAGCCTCTCCTGGACAATTTAATCTCAGCCGAACAAACTGGGTTTGTTGAAGGCAGGCAGATTCTTGATGGTCTTGTTGTTACTCAGGAGGTTATACACTCCCTAAAAGTCAAAAAACAAAAAGGAATGATGATTAAATTAGACTTATCAAAAGCCTATGACAGATTAAATTGGAATTATTTGGAAACTGTCCTGGATCGATTTGGTTTCCACCATCGATGGATTGCCTGGATTCATAACCTGATCTCCTCCCCTCACTTTTCTGTTCTGATTAATGGATGCCCCTCTAAAACTTTCAATGCCTCTAGAGGTATTCGTCAGGGAGACCCATTATCCCCTTTCTTATTTATTCTTGCTGCTGAGGGCCTGGGTCGCTTCATCAAACAAGAACAATCAGCCAACAGAATTAAAGGCCTGAAAATTTGGGGCAACAATTTGCCCTTAACCCATCAACAATTCGTGGATGACATAATGTTGTTTGGGGAACCAACGGTTAGAGAAGTCCGTCAACTCAGAAGGATACTGGACCTGTTTGCTGAGGCTTCTGGATTAGAAATTAACAAGGATAAATCTTGTATCTTTATATTCAACACAATTGATCAGATCAAATCCCACTTAATCAGAATTCTGGGATTCAAGAAAGGGGATCTACCTACCAAATATCTGGGCAATATTTTGGACTATACCTCTAGGAGAATGAAAAATTGGCAAGGAGTGCTGGACAAACTTAACAACAAAGTGGCTAATTGGGCCTTCAGAGTTCTGAATATTGCTGGCCGGATTGTTCTGGCTAAGTCGGTGCTTCAAGCCATCCCTATCTACCCTCTCTCGATTATGGCTGCTCCGCTGGGAGTTTGCGCTAAAATTAGAGAAATCATCCGAAAATTCATATGGAGCGGATCTGACCAGAAGAAAAAATGGGCCTTGGTTTCGTGGAGTCAACTAACTGAAAGAAAAGAAAAAGGTGGGTTAGGCTTAAGGGATCCTGAAAATCTTAACAGGGTCCTAGGCGCTAAGCTATGGTGGAGATGGCTTAGTGGCGGAAGTGATCTCTGGAAAGCCATATGGAGGACTAAATATAGCATGCCTGTCTCTCAGGTTGATGTCCTAAAACTTCAGGAGATCCCCAAAGGCTCTGCCATTTGGGAATTAGCCTCTCAAAACCGGGATCTGATTAGTAAACATACTTTTTGGGAAATCCAGGGTGGAGCTGAAGCCAATTTTTGGGATGATCGGTGGCAACAACGAGAAAGTTTGAATAGTATCCAGAACTTCATCCAGATCCGTGACAGCGTGGAAGAGAACAGAATTACAGTAAGGGACTATTGGAAAGGGAATGGCATATCGGAGGGATGGAGAGTCTGGGAAGATCCGTCAGCTTGGGCTCGGGTGCTCTCTACAGAGATCCAAGAGGGGTACAGGAAAGAAATGGGAACAAGAAGAATTAGAGTTCGTCGGGGAAAAGACATCCTCCGATGGGGGAATTCCATGAAGGGGACCTTTACTTCCAAGGAGGCCTATTACTTAATGAGCTCTCAGGACAGAGGAGATGGTAACAAAGATTGGAAAACAATCTGGGAGGCCAACTGGTGGCCGAAGGTGACAATCTTTATTTGGTTGGCAACTAAAAACAAAATCTTAACCTGGGATCGCATCCAGAAGAAAGGGTTTATTGGCCCATCTCGCTGCTCTCTGTGCAACTCTGATACGGAAACTAGAGACCACCTGTTTGTCAGCTGTCCGTTCTCAGAGAAACTCCGGCTGCTTGCCACTCGATTGTTCAAAAAACCAGGAATCATCAGTGAAGAATTCAATGATTTAATCTTTAACTGGAATAAGGAACCCTTCGGATGCCGGGTGATCCAGAGGGCCTGGAATCTTTCCGCCCCCTTCATACTCTGGTTGACATGGAAAGAACGCAACAGGAGGATATTCCAAAATTCCGCCAAAAATCCGGAGGTAATCTGGGCTCGGGTGTCTGAGAGTATAAGGGAGACCATCTTAGTTAGTAAATGGGAGGATGATGACTGGAAGGCAACTCCGGAGGAGCAAGAAATCCTGAATAAACTAAATCTCAAGCCTGAAATGGTCCACTTCAAAGGCCCAACTAGTCAGGATATGCGATCTCAAAGTCCTGAAGAGTTTAGATATCCCAAAGACCAGTTTGTCAAGCTCAATTTTGATGGGGCCTCGAAAGGGAACCCGGGTGACGCTGGTTTCGGAGGGATATTCAGGGATAGCAACAGAAGTGTCAGATGGATTTATGCGGACTGGGGAGGTCAGATGACCAATAACGAGGCTGAGTTCTGGGCTCTACACCAGGGCCTACAGATAGCCGTCAGGAATGGTTACTCCAAATTAGAAATCACTGGGGACTCGCAACTTGCGGTGGACATTCTGAGGAGGCTTAACAATGGGCAGGGATGGGAGAAGGTGGCTAAGAGCTGGCGAACTGCCGGAATAGTTAAAGAAATCGCGGAGCTCCTCAAACGTATTGACTACATAATTATTAATCATGTCCGCAGAAAAGGAAATCAAGTCGCGGATTGGTTGGCCAATTGGGGTTGCAGTGGTCGCGGCACCAAAATCGACAGCCAATGGAGGGCAGTGGAAGGAAATGAGGAATGGAAGGCGCTGGCGGACCTTATTAGGGCCGATCATGATCAAAACCTCCATGCTAATACACGGATCAATGAGCTGGCCTAGAAAGGGTCGTTGGAGTTTCCGGTGGAACAATATGGGGCTATCGGGGCCTGTAGTGGTCATCATCACGGCACCCAGGTTGATGATCCAAATCCTTGTTGGCAGCACAAGGACGGCGGGTGAAGAGGTTAATCAGAAGTACAATCATGATCAGGAAATTAATGTCAGAACTAAGAAAGGCGATGGTGGTGGTGCTCCTGACAACACTGCTACGAAGAGTAATAAGGATATGATGGCGGAGAGTAGAGATCTGACGGCGATCTACTGGCTCCTCTTGGAAACCGATCCAATTCGTACCCCCGATGAAAGGCATTTGCCTTATATCTCTGATGGGAAGATGGTTATGGCTTTCTGCGAGGTCTTAAGGTGGAGAAATTCGGAGGCTCCCATTGAAAGTTGCCAGAACACTGGTTCAATTGTGAGTAGACAGAGATATCTTCGGGCCAGATCTCCGGTTAGTATGGAGACCCGAGGAAAATTGAAACAAGCAGACTCTCAACGGAAGGCGAAGGACGAGAATAGGAGTCAAGCTGGCCGCGTCTTTATGCAGGAAGACCCGCCTTTCACCGTGTGGGAGATTGAGGATAATTCAGAGGAGGATAGGGCCCCGGATTCGATGGGGGTTGGCGAGCGCCATCCCAAAACTGTTGTGGCGGATGGGCAAGTTAAGAAACCAACGGAGCATCGTAACAGTCGGGATGCGAAGACCCGCCACTATGGCAAGAGAAGAGGCTGCTCTCCGCTTCAGGAGGGGGAGGAGGCCCCGAAGGCTGACCTGGGCTATCGTGGTATGAGCAGTCACAGGAACCCTCAAAAGACCCCAATTGAAAAAACTAAGCAGCAGGCTAAGACTGAGTTACCTGAGTATCAAAAGACGGGGTGCCGCCGCTCGGACAGGAGGAAGCACAGTATCCCCTTTGACAATGAAGGAACCCATTTGGGTAAGCGGGGCAAAGGGCAGAATGCTCCAGTGAAGGAGGAAGGGGAGCCCTCCAGACGCTCGGGCAAAGGGAGAAAGCCCAACGAAACCGTCAGTCGCCGCATCCGTCGGGCTGAGCAGGCGTTTATTCATCACTCTCACCCGGGTGTCCGCAGAATTATGGACTTCCTTGAGGAGGAGGCTTTGCAAAATAATTCGGAGGAGGAAATGGGCGACCTGGAATTTCTCCTCCATGACCCTGGGCATACCCGTGGGCGGATGTCCCTTATTAAGCAATCTTTGCATATTTACTGGGTTTTGAAGGGGCTTCTTGCCAAAGCCATGGAGCATGTGGCCAAAGAAATGGTGGAGCTGGCGCTTGGGGATCAAAAGATACGCATGGAGCTTAGCTATCTGCGCATTGCGATGACCAAGCAGGAAGAACAGCTGGATTCCATCCAGAGGATGCTGAACAGAGACCCCCCTGAACCAGAGGAAGCTGCCGACAAGCAGAACGCTGGAGACAACGACTAAGTTGCTTTTATGATTAAATTTTGTTTCTGGTTTTATGATTTTGTTTCTGGTTATATGTTTGATAGAAACAATCAGACCATCCAGAACGATAGTTTTAACGCTAGTTATATGAAGTTTCAAGACCGTATAGCTCTTATAGCCATGTCTGCTAGGCTGAAAACTTTTTACTTTTGGATTGCTTTTAAAAACTTGAGATGGTATCTCGGCCCGGTTTCCCCTCGTGGGCGGGCTTATGCTGTCCTTTTTTGATATTGTGTAAAGCCTGTTTATACTCAGTAATAGAAGGAGCACCACCTTAGTCTACAAAAAAAAAAAAAGTAGTCAAACATATATGTTCATTTGTTTATTATTATAATCAACACTAATTTTTATTCCGGGAATATTTTATTTTTATTTTAAAAGAGACATGTGTCAATTTCAAGTTGAGCATGAAATAAATGACACATCTACTTGGTAATAGGTTGTAAAATGCACCTCTCATTTTTCTCTCACTAGAAACAAATGACTAAGAGAAAAAAAATTACATTTTCGGCTTTTGAATGCATCTCCCATTTTAATCTCACTAAAAACAAATAAACCAGAAAACCAAAATAAATTTAAAAAAATAAAATTAATAAATTATTTTTATAAATATTTGATCAAAATTTGGAAAAAATAATAATTAATAATAGCTTAGCAGTTGGGAATGCACCTTCCATTTTACTCTCCCTAAAAGAAAATGACCTAGAACTCCCATTTTACTTTCACAAAAACAAATGACCTAGAAAAAAAAAAAATTAATAAAAAAGATTTTCTAAATTGATTGGTATCAAATTTGGAAAAAAATGGTGGCAGTGGTGGGAGAGGTGATTCTTGGATGGAAAAACAAAGATACATTTTGCATGGCGATTGGGAACATCAACCAATAACCAAAGTTGAGTTCCTTGCTTTATGGTAAGGATTACATCTAGCAATTGATCAACAATTTCAAGAAATCTTGATATTTGGCAACTCAATGATAGTTATTCGGTGAGTTTGGGAGGCTTATTGTGTTGGGTTCCTATAATACTAGTGATTACCCCATTACTATTGTAGTTATACCCCTTATTTATATTGTTGTGCCCCTATT
>APFE031674889.1:87133-107720 GCA_000404065.3 Pinus taeda
TTGTGGCTTTATATTATTATTGTTAGGTCGGCTGGATTATATTGTGCCTCCTTAGACTCCTATATATAGAAAGGAGGTTTTGTCATTTGTATCATCCAAGAATTGTTCATTTATGTAATGTAAAGGAGGTTGCCCCCTCGAAGAGGCTGAATTCTAAGTCGTTGATCTATCTTTTCTATCTTTTCTTGAGCTGGTTTCATAACATATTGTCACTCAAAAATGGCCTCCTTTTCTATAGAGATGAAGATCCTTCTCCAACTCCAACATTTTGCAAAGGCTGAACTTTTTCATGTGTCAAGGAATTTAAACTCCTCAGTAGATTATATTGGAAAATTGAGGAGCAAGGATGGCACAAGGAACATTAGAACTTAATAACGTTCATATATCATTGTGGTCTTTGCAATGAGGTTCCAAAACCATATAATGGGGTCATTTGTTTCAAATCATGAACAATTAATCATGAGAAATGTTGAATCGTGTCTAAAGCATGGGAAAGATGGTAATTCATTTTATTGGAATTGTGGTCCAACATGGTTTGGCAGCCGTCACTTATGGATCGACCTCGATCATCTCTTGAGGAGTACCCATGCCGCCTCATTGACAACACTTGGCTTGTGCTCTTCCTTCCTCTTAGCATGGTGCATTATAAGACCTATGTTGGGTAGTGGATAATTAGAATGTCGAGATAGAATTATTTATTTCACATTATGCAAGAGACAGTTCCCTATTCTTGTTGTAGCAAGTGGTTTTTCCAACAAGGATCTCTCTGTGGTTTGACCTTAGACTTTTTGGGTATGCATTCAATGGAGGTTGAGCAGGATATTAGAGGTCACACAGATTAGGGTAGTGGGATTTCTTAGGCTCGCGTCTATAGAATTGGTATTTGTATCCCTCTGTAGGCTTCAAATTGAGCATGGTATGATTATATCATCCTTGGTCATAATCAAGTCTATTTATTCGAATTGGTGCCACTGCTGGACAAATTTTCCATGGATATTGTGGGTTCTTCTTCCACTGACCCCGACTTTGTGGATATTAACTTAATTCTAGACAAGGTTCTTCTAGCGATGGGGAGCATGCATATTGGTTTCAAGAAGATGCAGCAAGCAAAGAAATGAGCTTGTAATTCTTAGTAATTGATAATCAATTCTAAGCATGAGCTTAAGCAAGTCAAAATCGATCGCCTCCCATGCAAGTTTAGGACAAAATTGACATCTCTTCAATACAAGATGGTGGAGATGGAGGACCTATATTGTTGGGATTTAGTTTTTACTAAAGGACCCTAATTCAGAGTGAAGCAACAAGGAAAAGAGAAAGGTCAAGAGGAAGGTGAGCTTAAGCTTTTGTTTTTAATTTATATTTAGGAATATTTTTCAAGATATTTAGTCGATATCACTTTCAAATTACTTACTTGGAAAATATGTCACAAAATTAAAGTGCATGTATGTTGGACCTTATAAAATAGAGTTTTAATGGAATTAAATGAATTATCTAAAGATTTGAGCTTGTATTCTAAATTTTACATTTTTAAATAAAAACTTACCTCCCAAAAAATAATAATAATAATAAATAATCAGCCAAATGTCGTGGGCTTTGGAGACTAACCAAAAAAACAACCATTAAAATGAAATAAAAATACTTCATTGTTAATAAAAATGATTGAGCCCCATGTACAATCTGCCGACTGCCCTTCACGTCAAAACTCCCTACCGTCTTCAATTTATTGCAAATGCTTCCAAGGACCTTCAACTCTCAATCGCATTGATTCGTAATCTTTGTACGGTAGATTTTGTGAGAACGCGTGGAATGCGTGGAGTTCATCTTGTTTAAGACGTGGTTCTTTTGTCAACAAAATATCATGTCCACAGACCGGGCTGGGACCCACAACAAGTTTGGAAATCAAAGAAGATTTCACTCACAAGAATGTTTTTACTTGAAAAATCCTCCTCAACACAGTTTATTTTATTGTGGCTAAATAATCGTTCCGTGTTAGGGTCACTCAATTTTTGTCTCGCGACGGACTTCACACTCACAATCACCAATTATAGCGAGAACACATTACTTCATCAAAATCCATTAAGCCACCAACCATATCAATAAAGGAGGTACACTCCTATCCATGCTCACTCCCACTGCTTGAATCCTCACTTTTCCTCTACATCTCCTTATGATCCCCATCATGCTTAGGACCAACCACTTGTTGAGACCTCAATGCCTAAAAATTCACCTTAGGGTATGCCAAGATCCCTTCAAGAAACTTTGTACCTGCTATTTCTTTATCGACTAATTGGCTACAATGCAGGAAAACAAAGTCGACATTGCTACACGACCAAACCTAGGCTCTTTGTTATCCCAAATCTATAGGACTGGCACAAAAATATGCATATGGACAGTTTAAATTTAAATAACAAATGTCACTCAAGGGCTAAACCCCATGAAGAAAGGAAAAAATCACAACATAAAGTTAAATCTGGGTTTAGCCTGGTAGCTAGGGGATAAACGCTAATAGATGTTGCTCATACATGTTAAGACAAATCCACTTTCTGGTTGTTCAATAATTACTGGTATTTGTTTTCGTGTTGGATAAGCCATGGGCCAAGTAAATTTCACACGTTCTGTAACACCCTCCTCCCACATCTACCCAAATAATCGTCCAACCGAGGTAAACACGCGACGAGAGGCCACTATGATATGATTTGACCTCCTAAGACACATTAAGGAAGTGTAACCGACCGAAACACACCATACAGACATCCAACATCAGCTACAGGACCCTCAGGAACCAATCCAATACTTTAGATAGCTTGCCCTTGGGTCCCACTGAAATTTTAGACAAATTAAGCCTGAGTCACTCTCATGCTATAGGCATGACAGCATCCGAGACCCAAATTCACTCTCACAGGCTTGTCTACTAGCAACTAGAGACCAAATTTGTTAGTGCTATGCCAGTGACCCTGCGATTTGAGCCACTTTTTCAGGCCCAGAACCCAGGTCATTGCCCAAAATTGAACCATCTCTTCATATTAGTAGACTAATGTGGAAATGACAGTACTAAAGCAAATACTTGTTCAAGACCTTGACTAGACCCCTACTAGCCATGACAGGCATTTCGTCAAACATATTGCGAATGTGTAATCTACAAGTGTAAAAAACAGTTATGAGCATAGGGGTCTCACACTTAGCTGAGAATCTCTAAGAACCATTGATGCCTCAACACATCAACTTCCATTCCATCCATTAGGGCATAGATACATTGATCATTCAATTACAAGTAAAAACATGATGAAAACTATACATGGTTGTTGTCATAAAATGCATACATAACCAACATAATAGTAGCAAAAACACTCATGAAAGAACCATATAGACCACATATAATCCATCAATATGCTCATATAAATACAAGGAGAAATAACCTTTCATTAATGATACCAAATCCAACCCGGGATGGGGCTTCCACATTCCACCTGATTGTAGAATGGCCAAATCTCTCTTTATCCATTCACCCCCGTGCCATATTTCAAGAATGAATGTGGGATCTCATAGAACACATCAATCAAAAATCATCCAGGGCTTCCAGAGGCCATCCACCTCAACCCATCAAACAGTGATTCCACCTCATGGTTAGACATCACCAAAACCATCATCAGATTGGTCTCTATCCCAGCCATCTAGGGCTCTAGAGCATTTGTCCAACTGAGGTTACAGGACTAGTAACTCAACCCACAACTTTTATCAGGCTCCATAGCATTTGTCCAATTGAGGCTACGAGACTAGTAACTCAACCCACCAAGGGCTCCAGAGCATTTGTCTAACCCAAGCTACGAGACTAGTAACTCAACCCAAGTTGTTCCAGGGCTCTAGAGTGTTTGTCCAGCTAAGGGTATGAGACTAATAACTCAACCCAAGCTAAGGAAATATGAGATCCAACCAAAAACACAACAAGGAAATAAACCCACAATCACCATGGTTATCCAAGAAATGGAAATGTTAGGCAATCCACTGTCAATCCTGTCCATCCTCCATGCCAATGACAGATCACAACCAAAAATCCACATGCATATGCCATGCATGCCAAAAATAGTGAAGGAAACATACATGCAACTTGGTACCTACAAGAAAATGTAGTGTAGTTGCTGATCCTTATGCCCTCCTATGCTTTCTTTCTTTTCATTTGCCTTCTTGCTCCAAGAATCCAAGTATGCCACACCCTCCAAGAGTGCTCCAAGAAAACTCTAAGTCTATAAAAGTATGAAAGAGAGAGAATAATGAGAGAGAGTTCCAACACTGAATTAATAAAAAGGTTACCAATTGATCCTCATCAGCGTTTTTATGAATGAGGCCTCTATTTTCTTCATTTTCCATTATTTTCCTTCATTTTCCTCCTCACATGCAACCTATGACCTTTCACCTCATTTTTCTCCTAATTTCCATTATTTTCATAATTAAATGTGCCAAAAATTCCATTTGCCTTTCCAAAGCCTTAGTCATTGCCTTTGCCAAATTCCTTAGCCATAAACAATCACAAGTGATCCCCATGACTAAGATTATTCCCAACATTCATCTTGGAATAAGTGTCCCATCATCCATGGTTATTATTCTGCTTTTATTTACTTTTATTACATGGAATTTTCACCAGGGATGTTACAAAACTCTTCCCCTTGGGGGAACACCGTCCTTAGTTTTCAACAACACCTATAACCACAAAATTGTTGTAAGAAAAATATATAATGTCGATGGAGCTTTTTTTTTTGGTCAAGTAAGAGTGGATCCTTTAATTAACTGATAAAAGATTACATATGGTACACGTCTTTACAAGTGTAAAGACCGGCAAAGACAAACCCATTGATGGTTAATAGACAACAGGGTCAACAAAACCCAAAATCATATATCACATCGCGGAGTTACAAAGACTCAAAAGCATATGCACACAGGATTTCTGACTTGCGATATGCGATTTCCCTATTCCACCATTGATCTCATCTGCCAAATCAACGACTGTCTCAATATCGCATCGCACCATCATGTGATTTCATCGCTCTCACATGTGATATGTGATAACATCCGAACTTCAAATAAATTGAAACTGCACCTATAATATTCTTGGGTCCACTCGCCCAAGCCTTATTGCTCAATCTCCACCATCGGTCTTACCTTCAATCCAACGGTTAATACTTCCTCCAATCAACAAAGCTACTCAGTGATCCAGCGCCATAGATCAAAACCCATTTGATCTGACGGTCCACAATGACATCAGATCGAACCACTTACACGACATTTAACAGCCTTACGGAGCCGATAAGGATTATACAACCTTAATCTATAATGTTTGGGTCTACCCTTGAGGTTAAAGTTTGATCTCTTTACGACCCAATATCTGTTGGATGATGAAGGCCATTAAATCCTATGGTCTACGACCCTTCATCTAGCATACGAAATAACTAGCTCTCGACCCCCATAGTTGACTATGACGTAGGCATTAACTGTGGGATCGACGTTTAGGATTTACTGCGGCACTTCAACTAGGCTCAAGGACTTCCACTCTCTCCTACTTCCGCTAGTCTTCCTCCTTCTCATTATTCATATTTTGGAAGTGTGCCATACCTTGGGTAGCCTGTCGTTGACAATAATCACGCAGTTTGCCAGAGGGTATAGAATCCCAATCATACCGAATATAGCTTTCCTTACATAGCACTCCATTCGCCAGACGATCAACTAACATATTGGCTTTTCTTCGCACATGAACGAAGCTGATGGTTCTCAGGGTTCACAAGTGGGAATGAATCCACTGAAAGATGTGCGATAGCCTCCAATGTTTCGAAACTTTTCCAGGTGTCGTTCCATTACACATTTTCTTGGTCACATTAATGACTAAGTCAAAGTCAGCTTCAATGATGGCATTGTGTAAATTTGACTCGATCAGAATTTCCAGGCACTGCACTAAGGCCATGAGCTCCGCCATGTTATTAGTGGCAATACCCAAATGGCTGTGAAAGATATCCTTTATGCGCCCCTGCTCATCTCTTATGACACCGCCAAATCCAGCCATCCTTGGGTTGCCCTTAGAAGCCCCATCTATATTGATTTTCAAAAATCCAAGCGGGCGAGGCTGCCAGATATCTTTACCAGCAGTTTTTTTGCTCACACCCTTGTTAGTGCCTCGAGGAACTAGAGAATGGAGACCCAACTGTAGCAGTATGCTAGCATCCTGGGGCGATGGAGGCTCCTCATGAATTTTCCACTTAAGGGATCCTACGGTATCTTTGATCTGTGTAAAATTTGGACAATGATGTTCTAGGTCGAGCTTGTTTTGAATCCTGCCATTGCGTTCTTTCCAGACATCCCAGATAATAAAGCCTAGAACCAGGGTCCAAGCCTTGTTAATGATTTCATTACCTGAAGAGTCTTTCCTCCAATTCTTCAAAGTGTTGGTGATGTTGAGTCTATCCCTATCAGTTTGCCTGAAGACCGAGGCCGCCCAATCCCACAAGGTTGAGGTGAAGGGGCAGAGGTTTAGTAAATGTTCCATTGTCTCCTCCTGTAAACCACATCGATGGCATTTGGATGGACCAACAAATCCCCTTTTCAAAGGATTCTCCCATGTGAGAATTTTCTTTTGGTGAACCAACCACATAAACAACTTGATTTTCATTCATTGCAAGTTCAACCAAAGGTCATTCCAAACCTGATCAGTTTGGATAATCAAAACCTAGGGCCATGCGTTTAGCTTCTTTGAGGTTAAAGGTGCCTTCGGTGTTTCGACCCCATCTCGGTTGGTTAGACGAGGATGACACCAAAATCTTCCTCTGCTCCAAGTCAAGAGCAAGGGAATCTGCCTGGGCATTCAAAGGACTCTCTTCATTATAACCAAGATCCTTCCACATTCTCCATTTACCATTGTCCCTTACCTAATCCCAGAAGTCACTTACCATAAGTAAACCTTTGTTGTCAGTGTCATTTTTGAGAGTGGTTAGTTCTTCTCTAAACAAATTTGGTTCCTGCTGCCAGTTTTCCTCCCAAAACCGTGCAAGGTTCCCAGCTTGGATCTCCCAAAAAATATGCTACTGGACAATGGCTCTATTCTCCCAAGGAAGGTTCCAAATGTGGGAGCCCTTAGTGAGCCCTAACATTCAGATATGATCCCTTTCCTGCCAATTATTTGCATATTTCTGTTTCCAAAGCTTGGCTCAAGGGGTTGCATATTCCTTGAACCACCTCCACCAAACTTTGGCTCCCGAAACTTTGCTGAGGATTTCAAGGTCATGAAGCTCCAAACCACCATGGGCCTTAGGTTTGCAGAGCTTGTCCTAGGCTACCAAAGCCCACTTCTTTTCCTCTTCCCCTTTGCCCCCAAAAAAATCTCGTTGAATACTCCTGATTTGTTGCATAACTCCTTTGGGAGCATACAAAGCTAAAAACATGAAAATGGGTATAGCTTGCAGGACAATCTTTGTAAGCACAAGATGCCCCACCAAATTCCAAGACTTGTAGGTCCATTTCCTGACTTTGTCTTGAAGCTTATTAGTTACCGGCTCCCACACTCCCTTGCTCAGAGGTTTGTCAGTAAGAGGCATTCCAAGGTACATGGAAGGTAATTGATCCCTTTGAAACCCGAGAATTCTGGTGAGGTTCCTCTGAATAACAATGTCAGTGTTGAAAAAAACACCTTTGATTTGTTGAGGCTTACCTTTGTACCATCGGCCAAAGAAAAGTCATTCAGGATTTGTTTGAAACTTGTGGCTTCCTTGATTGTAGGAATGCCCTACAACATTATGTCATCAACAAATTGTTGATGAGTAGACGCAGCCCCATCCGGGGTAAGTTTTAGACCCTGCATTCTTCCTTCAACATTTGCCATTTTGATTGCTCTACCTAGCCCTTCCATCATGAGAACAAAGAGGAAGGGAGAGAGCGGATCCCCTTGTATGAGACCCCTAGAAGGCATAAAGGTTCTAGAGGGAGAGTCGTTAACCGGAATGGAGAAGCTAGCGTGGATACAAGGGCCATAACCCATCTTATCTAGTTGTGGTCGAAGCCATAAGCTCCTAGCACTGCCCTAATGTAAGACTAGCTTAGCTTATGATAAGCTTTCACTAGGTCCAACTGCATAATCATATCAACTTGCTTATTGCTCTTAAGAGTGTGTACCACCTCATGAGCTTGTATGATGTTGTTAAGAATTTGTCTTCCTTCCACAAATCTAGTTTGCTCCTTTGAGACGAGAGCAGGAAGAAGAGGCTTGAGTATGTTAGTGGTCACTTTGGAAATAATATTGTACACTACATTACATAAGGCTATGGGTCTAAATCTGTCCGATGTCATATCTTTTTCCTGCTTTGGAATCAAAGCTATGAAAGAGGCATTAAGAGCTTTCAAAACAGTTTTGGATCTTCTAGAGTCTTCCACCACATCAAGGATATCTTGTTTGATTGTTTTCTAGAAAGCTTTGAATAAGTCCACATTGAGACCATCAAGGCCAGGAGCTTTCCCATTTTGCGTCTCATTGATAACTTCACTAACCTCCTCTTCAGACACTGGCTTGTTAAGATTGTGGTTGTCTTCCCTCGTTACAAGCATAGGAATGAACTTTGTGAATTTTTTAATGAACCGAGTTCTGTCGATGAGAGGCTTCTCTGCTATGTTAAGGAAGTGTTGAACTAGAACAGATTCCATTTCTTTGTGAGAGACGAGATCTTTCCCTTGAGAATATTTAAGTTTTGAAATTTTGTTATGAGATCTTTGATCCAAGGTTGATCTATGAAAAAACTTCATGTTTCTTTCTCCTTCTCTAATCCATTGCACCCTTGATTTCTGTCTCAAGAAAATCTCCTCTTGCATGCACCAATCTTCCCATTCGTTCTGAAGAGAGTCAACTTGATTTTTCTGTTCCACTGTAAAAACTTCTGAGATGATGATCTGATTAATCTCCTGGAGTTTCTGCTCAACTTCTCTTTTGGCTCTACAAATATTACCAAACTCTTCTTTGTTCCAATCTTTAAGCTTAGATTTGATGTGTTTAAGTCTCTGCTGCAACATGAACATTTTAGTGCCTTGAACGGGAATATCTTCCATCCACCATTTTTCAATATTGCTGGTGACGTCAAGGTGGGAGAGCCAAACATTTTCAAACCTAAAAGGTCTATTCCTTAGTGTACCCATGAAAGTAGCTTCAAGCTGGACAGGCTAGTGGTCTGAGCCTCCGAAGGGAAGGATTAAAGTTGACATATCAAGGCCTGTGAGAAGGAGGTCCTCTGAGATTATGAATCTATATAACTTAGAGGTGACTTGAGAAGCCCCTACCCTCTTATTATTCCAAGTAAAAGTGCCATTTACTGTTTCTGTGTCCACTAGCCCCATGTTATTCATGAAGTTCTGGAAGGAAATGGAGTCTCTGCCTAGGGTTCTGGTACCGCCTTTTTTCTCTGTAAGAGATTTGATCATATTGAAATCCCCTGCCAGAATCCAGGGCATATCTGGATATCTCTCTCTCAGTTCCTCAAGGGAGGTGAGAAGCTTAAGCTTGTCTTCTAGTTTTTGAGGATTGTAGACATTAATGATCATGTAGACCTCCTTATCACCCAAAGGTTGAATCACCAACGATAGATAATACCTAGAAGCTTCAGCATCTAGGATTCCAAGTTTTTGAGGATCCCATAGAGTAAGAATCCCACACGCCAAGTTGTCTGCTTTAACCTCTAGATACTCATACTTGATTAACCATTCACTGTGTATCTCTTTGATCTTGTCCATCGAACATTTTGTTTCTTGAATAAAAACCATATCTGATTTTTCTTCTTTTATTCTACTGCTAAGAGTTCTTTGTTTCCTTTTACTTCCTAGACCCCTAATGTTCCAAGTTGTAAGATTCATTAAGAAAGGTTTGTAAAGGAGTAACTGGTGAGATCCCTCATCTTACTTGAGTTAATCATAAGTTTCCCACATTCGGTCAGCGGCTCATTCTGTTTTTAGGCAATTAATTTCTACACTTTAGATATCAATTTAGTTGTACTTGCCAATGCATAACTACAACAATGTAGGAATGAATTTTTTGTTGACCACTAATGCAAGTTATAATGTTTAACTTTGAAAAATGAATATATGCAATTTTTTAGAATGCATAATTTCTAACTTTAATGGCAGGGGCTAAAGTGACATGTAGCACTTGTTTTAATTTATATGGTCAAATGGATCTTAGTTTGTAGTTTTTATTTATATGTTGTATATATTTCACATTTTTATATTTAGAAATATTTTTATTTTTAATTATATATTTATTAATCAAATTTATTAATTTTTTGTATGTTTACTAATTATATGTTATGAAATTCCCCAATGGGGGTGTCGGACAAGGGCACCATGTCGTCACGTGACGGATGCCAAGTGTAAAACTTATAAGGTGGGAGAGGGTAGGGCAGTAGCTCCTCCACCATGACATAGCTAATATGCTCGTGTTCGCATGTGTGAACATTTATGTCCCTTCGATCTACATTTTCTCTGACATGATGGCTTCATTCCTCCTCTGGCTATATCCCATCAGTGATAATTCCCTCTGGTTGCCAAATGATCTTTTATGTGTTACACATCCCTCCCTGTTCATGTCCTCCTTGACGTCTTCTCCAGGGTAGTGGTTTGTTAAACTTGCCACAGGCATGCCTCAACTGTTGCCCTCTCGCTCGTTTTAGCTACCCAAGAAACTTTCCTTCTTTGGGTCTCTCTCGTGGACACTCCTTCGTTGATTTTGGCCAACTCCCTTCTTAATTTCCCTCTACTCCTGTGGTTCTTTGCCTTGGTTGCTTCAGGAAAGTTTTTGGATTGACTGGTGTTGAATTTGTGAATCTTACCTTCGCAATTATGGGCCTGCCAATGGCGTTGTTGCTCTTGTGGTGGTGACTCTAGGTTTAGGGTGTCGATGGTCTCTTGGCTTTCTTGCATTCTAGCTCATGTTTATTGGGGACTTTGGTTTTAGCTCTCCCCTTGTTGTTTCACTTTGTCTTAGGTGTTGGCTTTTTATTTCCTTTCAATCTTGTCATGGGTGTCTACTTCTTTCTGCTCAACCTTCTCCCCGTGGGCTTCTATACTCTCTGGCCTAACTTGGGTATTCTTGGGTAGAAAATTCAGGGTGGTGAGGCTCTTGGCATTGGTTCCCCTTTTCTCTCTGGTCCACAGCCAGTCCCGATCGGTTCTGGGTGGTTGATATACTCGGTGTAAGGACCTGCAGTCCTTGACACGCCCACCGGGTGAAGTGCGACACAACCGAACGGAGGACGAACGGTTGGAGGCACGAACGAGTAGCTCTACGACCAGCACGCGAAGGAAACATGTGATAGTATGTGTAGATAGGTTGAGTGACATGTTTATAGGGTGGACAACATGGGCGTTCACCGATATAAAGCCGATGGTGAGAAGTTACGTTTCAGGGCGTTGGTCGACGAGCCGACCAAGCTACAAGCATGAATGAAAGCGTTGGTGGAAGAAATGAATGGGTCGTCCAAGGGAATGGCATGACCATGGGACAAGCGTATAAGTTAGTCATGCGATGGCTCATTTGAACCATTACTCAACAAGCATCTTCGCTCACCTAAAAAAAGAAGAAGTGCATGGTAATAAGAGGTGGCCACAACAATAAGGAAAAGTCGCATGAGGTGATGCGCCCAACCTTGGGCGAGGCTACACGAAGGAAACGTGTTGTCTTGGTTTTGGGTGAGGGCATGGACAGAGGTCGCCCACCGAATGAAGAGAAGGGCATGCACAGGTGTGTGGCACCCAGATTGTGCGAAGGAGCGCCCGACAGTGAAACGAAGGTGTGGGTGCCCGGTTTGTGCGACGACTTGGCACAGGTTCTTGGATGACTCGGGTGAGCGCCCGCCTGTCATGCAAGTGTGCACGGTATGACTTTTGGTGAAGTGTTGAGATTGTGAACAAAGGTGTGACTCGTGCGGAGGCGCCCGTGTGTGGCAACTTGGTTACAACGAGGTGCACCCAAGTTGGGCAACCAACACGATGGTGTGACGAGGTGAACGAAGGGTTGGTAAGTCGTTCGGCAACCGTGTGGAGGTGCCGACGAGCTGGGCAACCAAGTTTGCCGAAGTTGGAAATTTGGCTAAGTATAAATTTGGGGTTTCCCAAGGACTTAGCCTATACTTTGTAAAGTGGAAAAATTATATATATATATATATATATAATATATATATATATATATATATATATATATATATATATATATATTGATATTCGGGTAGACTCATATTGCAGGGAGTTGCCCCTCCCTTTATACTGTTGTGCATTTCTATTGTATAATGTTGTTTATGTGAATGTTATGGGATTTCACTTGTATAAAGGAACATTAATAATACTTGGTAACTGAAATAAAACTAAGTATGGAATGTTAGGCGTAGTCTACAATCTTAAGTATTGGTGAAAAGAAAACAATTGGTAGTGCCGCACCTCGCTACAAGTGGTTGAAAGACTACCGCAGGTGTAGGGGCATGACAGTTGGTATCAGAGTTGATTCAAGTGAAGTGCGGGTGAAGGAAGTTGATTCAAAAAAGACCGAAGACTTGAAAGGGAGTTCAAGTTTTGCAGGTGACACATAGAATCAAGAGATGGTTCAGTCTTGCAGGGAGAACCTGGTGAATGGTGAAGAGTCAAGAAGGATGTCTATCTTGTAGGAAATGGGTTTTGAACCTTCAAGGAATTTGAAGGGAGTCTACTTGAAGAATCAAGGGAGGTTGAACAAAAGTTTGCAGAATAGGGCAAAAGCTTGTTCAAAGCAAAGGATGCTCTTCGTGCTTTGGTTAAGGAAGGGATTTCTGACAAGAATAGGGACGAAGCCTATCGACTAGCAAAGGAAGTGGACTTGTTTGATGCAGAGCTCAAGGAATTGGAGATAAGGCAGGACTTGATTCGAGAGAAGTGGAAATGGCTAACTCTTGAAAAGAATCATTCCATAGCTTTGACTCATAAGGAGAAGGCTACAGATTGTGCTAACAAGGAAGAGGAAGCCGTGATAGTTAAAGATGTTGCAGATGTGACAACGATGGAGGATGAACTTGAGATCAATCAAGTTGGACCAGGATCGTGTAGTTTGCAGACATGGATGAATGAGGATACTCATATGGAGGAACCTCATGATGATGATGATGATGAAGTAAGTATTGATACTTGTGTTTCACTTGAGCATTTGGTAGATGAACCGTATGCAGGGAAGGGCAAAATCAATTTGTTGATGCTAAGGAGGATCTTACCGTGGATGACTATGGTGAAACCTTGTATGGAGAAGTAAGGATTGTTGACTGTTTCAGGACTTGTTGGGGTTGTTTGTGACCTTATGGTAGAAGGTACAAAGGCCCGTGACAAGGGAGGAACATGATGATCGTTGCGAAGAATTGGATCATGCTTTAGCCACCTGGAGAATTGGATAAGTGCCCGACATGACTCATGGACAGATTGAAGGAGGGCACACGCTTGAGGTATGATGATACTTGGGTGGACTTCTCATGGACGAGACCAAGAAGCAAGTCGTGGTGGAACCTTTAGTGGGGAGCTATGATGGAGGGACTCATGTGATGATGATATGGTTGGGTGACCGAGTTCACTAGACCGAAGATTGCAGACTTGGATGAGGATGACCGATTGTTGTGATGAGTCTACTTGGTTGGACTACATGGGAAACTTAGTCATGGACATCAGGTTGGAGACATGGAGCATGACAGTCTTATGCAGGGACATTATGCAGGAGCACTTGTAGAGGTGTCACTTATGGGCATCCAATGAGGAGTGCCAAGGCAGAGATGTTGTGCAGGTGGATTTGCTAGTATGACATGGGTACTTATTATTTATGAACCAATGGAGAAGTTGTGCACTTATGTACAACAAGGCCATGGACTTGGATGGAGTTGTGAGAAGACTATGGAGCATTCCTACTACATGGAGAGCTGAGGCATCTTGCAGAGACCTTTGGGTTGAGACTTGTATGCTTGCTAGATGTTGGTTAGAGATGACTCATGGAGCTCTTAATGACATGAGGTTGTAACTTTTGGGGACTTCATATATGGTGGACTTGGAGGATCTGATGCATTGAGGAGCTGAGGTCAGAGACTTTGATGTAGGATGGGGTGCATATTTTCAAGTACATGTATGGGAATGGCTTGAAAGAGTGACTTGATGTGGAGGATCGATATGAGACACTTTGGAGTGGAGTTATGACGATGATAATGCCTTGGTGGAAACACTTGGGCATGGGTTGAGCCAAGACTTAACCACCTTTGACACATGGGAGATGATTGATCTATGATCATGGGCAGCACATGGATAGATGAGACAAGTGTGTACTTGTTTCTGTGGCAGACTTGAGGGAAGGTACATACAGATATGATGGAGGTTGCTTCATGGACCTGGATGTGGCACATCAAGAGTCGGAGTTTGATGAGATGGTCTCTTCATATTGAGGAGGCACACATATGGATGATGATGTTGGGGTAGATGTGGTTGATTTCATGCAGCACATTAGTACCAGATATCATGGATAGCATGTTGCAGATGAGATGAGGACTACTTCATGGACTTGAGCATGGCTTACGCTTATATGGAGATGGATCCTTGATCGAGTTGAGGATATGACAGGATGTTTTGAGAAACAACTGATGGTGGCATGAGGATGTGCATTCTCATGGTTTGAGCATGACAGTTGGAATGATCACCTGACTAGTTCAAACATGAGGGAGCTCAATGTGCAGAGATGTGTTAGCATTATGTTGGAGTATCATGGCAGCAGTTCACACAAGGACGACACATGATGAGGTCGACACAAGATGTTGCAGGAAGCATGTAGCTTGAGATGGAGGGACCAGCCTTCCACGATGGGGAGCAGCATGTGGAGATTGTGATGAGATGGTTGATGATCATGGATTGATATGATTTCCGATGTATGACATACCGATGGGGTGTATACCTTGGTATGGTGATCTTGGTGACAGATGGTTTCCGGGATGACACATGATGGAGACGGGGGTTTTACATATGTTGCAGGGATGGTTGCAGTATGTGGAGGAGTTGACATCATGGATGAGACAGATATTGTTGATCTTAGTGGATGGCTACCAGGATGGTATGTTGTCGAGGACGACAATGACTTCAGGTGGAGGAGGATGTAAGAACCTGCGGTCCTTGACACGCCCATCGGATGAAGTGCGACACGATCGAACAGAGGACGAACGGTTGGAGGCATGAACGAGTAGCTCTACAACCAGCACGCGAAGGAAACATGTGATAATATGCTAAATAGGTTGAGCGACATGTTAATAGGGTGGATAGCATGCGCATTCACCGATATGAAGCCAACGATGAGAAGTTACGTTTGAGGGCGTTGGTTGATGGGCCGACCAAACTACAAGCATGAATGAAAGTGTTGGTGGAAGAATTGAACGGGTCGGCCAAGGGAATGGCATGACCATTGGACAAGTGTATAAGTTAGTCATGCGATGGCTCATTTGAACCATCGCTCAACAAGCATCTTCACTCACCTAACAAAAGAAGAAGTGCGTGGTAATAAGAGGTGGTCGCAGCAATAAGGAAAAGTCGCATGAGGTGATGCGCCCAACCTTGGGCGAGGCTAAACGAAGGAAACGTGCTGTCTTGGTTTTGGGTGAGGGCGCGGGTAGAGGTCACCCGCCGAACGAAGAGAAGGGTGTGCACGGGTGTGTGGCGGTCGGATTGTGCGAAGGAGTGCTCGACGGTGAAACGAAGGTGTGGGCGCTCAGTTTGTGTGACGACTTGGCACCAGTTCTTGGATGACTCGGGTGAGCACCCGTCCGTCATGCAAGTGTGCATGATATATCTTTTGGTGAAGTGTTGAGATTGTTAATGGAGGTGTGACTCGTGTGGAGGCGCCCGTGTGTGGCGACTTGGTTACGATGAGGCGCGCCCAAGTTGGGCAACCAACACGATCGTGCGATGAGGTGAATGAAGGGTTGGTAAGTCGTGCGGCAACCGTGCGGAGGTGCCTACGAGCGGGGCAACCGAGTTTGCCGAAGTTGGAAATTTGGCTAAGTATAAATTTGTGGTTTCCCAAGGACTTAGCCTATACTTTGTAAAAGTGGAAAATTATATATATATTGATATTCAGGCACACTCATATTGCAGGGAGTTTCCCCTCCCTTTATATTGTTGTGCATTTCTATTGTATAATGTTGTTTATGTGAATGTTATGGGATTTCACTTGTATAAAGGAACATTAATAGTACTTGGTAACAGAAATAAAACTAAGTATGGAATGTTAGGCGTAGTCTATAATCGTAAGTATTGGTGAAAAGAAAACGATTGGTATTGCCGCACCTCGCTAAAAGTGGTTGAAAGACTACTGCAGGTGTAGGGGCATGACACCCGGGGTGGTGAATTAAGGGTGGTGGGGTTCTTAGTGTTGGTTCTAATTTTCTCTCTGGTCTGCAGACGGTCTTAGTCGGTTTTGGGTGGTTGGTGGTATATCCAGAGGAGTCCCTCCTCTCTGGTTCCGTAGGTCTCTTTGGTGCTCCATAATGAAGACCCAACCCCTCTCCTTGCACCTAATTGCTTCGACAAAGCTGGAAGGTGATACCCCTCCCGTTGGGTCTCGGGGTGATGTTGTTGTTGTTGAGGAAGGAAGCTTTAGGCGGGGAGAAGAGGCTCTGGTCATGGGGGTCATGGCGCCCGTGGGGGTTGCAGGTCGTCTGTGGCCTCTAGGGCAGTCAATCATCATCAAACAGTCCTGCAGCTAAGTCGTGATGCAAGTGTGGGCAGTCGCGGGCAAGGGAATCTTCATGGCTCGACAACATGGAGTCGCTCCAGCCAAGGTCACTCTGATTCCACGGGTAGGACATATTCTAGGAGAACATGTCCCTCCTTGACAATTCTTGTGCTACTTCAGTCCATCTCTGCTCGTCTAGCCCATGATCAAGCTCGCAAAGACGAACACGAGGTTGTGATGGCAAAATTTGAGTAGCTCCAATACTTTCAGTGCCATGTTCGTGAGAGGCTAGTAGTTGTTTGGCGTGACCAGAATCTGCTAACTGAAAAGGTGGAAAAACTCGAAACCTGGCTTTCTCACTTTGAGAACCATGTCAACTGCATGTATCGTCCGCCACCTCCCCCAAGTATTGGGTTAGACAACCTCGCTTCCATCACATCTGACGACTGATTATGTTCACTAGTGTATTCCTTGTTTTGTTAATTTTTTTGAACGTTAAACCTCTAAGGCTCTGGACCTCTCAACTGGCAATTTTTCTTTTTATATGTTGTATGGTCATTGCATTGGTCAACAAACTTGGTCGAGGTAAGACCACACAATTTTTTATATCCATATATATTCCTTATGATTAATAGAAACTTTGACTTAATATATATATAGAAATACCATAATCATATGAAATATCATGTTACTAATATGAATTATTGTTATTTAAATTTATTTAAATATAATGTGTATAATTATAATTTTTCTTTTGAAAATTTTATTTGATATTTATTTATTAAAAATAATTTTACGCTATAATAAGAATGGAATACATTTATCATTTTTATTATTACTTTTTTAATTAAATAAACATTATTTTTTCATCTATACGTCAAGCACTATCTATCTTTCCTATGATAACTTCACATCTAAAAGTTTAAATTTATGAAAACTACATCGTCTCCCCGTACTCAACTAAGCCTTCCCCATACTAGGTTAAGCTCTATGGATCAAGCTGGTTTAACCAACCCCTCAAAATCATTATCATTCTAAGCCCATGCAATTTCAACCAATATTCTTTGCAATTTCCAACTATTCTTTTAAAATTTGTATGTAAATTATATATATAATAATTATCTATCCACAAAGTTTATCATTCAAAAATCAAACTTTACAATAGTCCAAATGCACCGTAAGCCGCCTCAAATTAAGGGCTCGAGCATCATCTCCTGAATTATCATTTTTTATAGGGATTCTCCCTCTTCTCCTACTAGGCAAAGTGAATTTAGAACTCTTGGATTAAAAAATAATAGGAAAAAAAATGGTCGATTCGATGCGAGTTTAAGGAGCTCCGGATCCACATATTAAAATTTGTATTTACTCCCTAAGATATTAATTTTCGCTTAACCATGGATCTAAATCAATTTCGCTTACGCGTTAGCATTAATTTCACCAACTTACGTGTATTTTATGGACACAATTTCGCTTACGCGTTAGCATTAATTTCACCAACTTACGTGTATTTTATGGACACGGGAGGTGCCTACTGGGCTCCAGAACTAAGTCCTGGCCATAAAGGACTGGAGTGTGAAGTCCAAACTGAAACCCCTGTTCATAGGAGTTTGTTACAGTTGCGGTAAACCCGGCTGCGATCTGGACAAAATCAGTTGCTAAAAGATATCACTCACACGTGAGAAAATTGGGAAGTAATATTTCCAGTGTTCGCCAGGCCGGATGAGATGACGGTAAGATCGAGAAGTATTCCGTGACCATAGATGTGCAAGTTACATATACTAGCGAATGATTGTAGCCCCACTCGAATACGTACCCAGCAGTGCTTCTTATTTATTTCTGGCGTGGGAAGAGCATTCCACATTTGGTCTAGGCTCTCTGGGTCTCTGCAAATTTGCCAGATTTTGATTTGGGTCCATCATTTTACTGGTTTGGGATCATGTTTCCGCCATCTTATTCCTCCATAATGAAGCTTCTGGGTCTGGAATTAGCGGTCCTCTTGCTGAGTCTCCTGTACTGTGCAAATGCCTTCAATATTACAAAGGTTCTGGACGGATATCCGGAGTTCAGTGAATTCAATCAAGACCTCACGCGGACAAAGCTGGCGGACGACATCAACAGCAGGCAGACGATCACGGTGCTGGTAGTAAGCAACGCCGCGTTGTCGTCGCTCAACGGCCTGGATCCGGCCTCACTCAAGCGTGTCCTCAGCCTCCATGTGTTGCTCGACTACTTCGACGCCGACAAACTCCAACAGATCACCAACGGCACCACGCTTACAACCTCGCTGTATCAGACCACAGGCTCGGCGACGGGCACCTCTGGCCTCGTCAACATCACCGACCTCAAGGGGGGTAAAGTCGCTTTCGGCGTCGGGGGGGGCCATCCCAGTCTATCTGCCACGCTCGTAAAGTCCGTGCAGCAGGAGACCTACAACCTGTCGGTCATCGAGATAAGCCAGCCCATTACGACCACCGTGGCGGAGGCGCCGGTGGGGGCACCACCACCCTCCCCCAACGAGGTCAACATAACCGAAGTTCTGATAAAGGGCGGCGCCAAGACATTCGCGGGCTTGATCTCCACAACAGGGGTGCTCCAGTCGTACGATGCAAACATCAAGAGTGGCTTGACTGTGTTCGCCCCAACTGACGGCGCTTTTACAGCTGCAGTCAATAAGTTGCTGGGCAAGCTGTCCAGCGAACAGAAGGTCTCGTTGCTCAAGTTCCACGCGGTGCCCTCCTACACTCCACTCGGTACCCTCAAGAGCACCAATGGCCCCCTCATCACACTGGCGAGCAACTACTCCCTGTCGGTGTCCTCCTCCGGCGACACAGTCACCCTGAGCACCAATCTCAGCAAGGCCACGATCAGCAGCACCATACTGGACGATCAGCCTCTTGTAGTTTTCACGGTGAGTGCGGTACTCGAGCCCAAAGAGCTCTTCGGCACTGCTCCTTCACCCTCGCCGCCCCCTGTCCCCAAGGCTAGCCCAAGGTCACCTGGGTCGGTCCCAAGCCTACCCCAAATGGCCCCAGCCCAGCCCAACCCCCGAAGGCCCCATCCCCCACCCTTCCGCCCCCAAGCCCAACTCCCCGAAGGCCAAAACTCCCGCAGCAACGCCCGCAGCCACGGAAGCAACCACGCCCTCCTCGTCCCCCAATGCTCCTGCCGGGCCCACTCAAAGCCCCGCCAACTCTGAATCCCCCCCAACAAGCACCAGCGCTGCATTGGTACCCCCCCGTGGTTTGGTGGCCTTCTTGGTTGCATGCATCGGATCTTTTGCTTTCATGTTATAGGTGATCTAGCCTTCCCTACCAAGTTAGGAGGGGTCGATCCAGTGGAGGGAACTAATAAATGAAGTGCGCCGCTCGACCTGATTTGATTGGAGTGTTGCAATTGCAATTGCTTCTCCCCTGCTTATGTTCTTAGCTTGCATTTGTTATTTGTGGGTTAGTATTATTTCTTTTAATATTATACGAAATGTCTCGTCGCTCCATGCCCATGAATAGTTTTGGGAAGTTTGGCATTCAATGAGCTGCGCCTGTGTGTATCCGCTTTTTCTTCTTTAATTCATTTATTTGATCGACCCAATCTCCCGTAACCGCTGGAAATCAGATTGCGTCCATTTACATCGATCCACAAAAGTAAACTTCGTTAATGTCTTCTGCTTTATTAATTGATAATGTCCATTGCAAGGTCTGTCCTTAGCAATAACCATAAAATGCATATTACAATTTTCAATAGAGTGCATACTAGAATGGTTTTAAATTAAATAGTTTGGTAAAGTGATTACTATAATGGTTATAAAATGGCTAGTAAAGGTGGAAAGACCGACATTAATTTGCGATAAATATTAAAATTTTTTGTTAT
>APFE031674889.1:116379-126837 GCA_000404065.3 Pinus taeda
TCATAAAAAAAGTCAAAGGATTTTAATTAAATGGTTAGTGAAGCATTTGTTTTATCAATTATTTGGTTTCAAGTTAGTTGAGTAGTTTGGTGAACAACTTGTTTTATCATTATTTGGGTTGAAGTTTTTGGAAACATGTATCTAGTTAGTTAGTAGCATTTATGAAAAGTTATATTGGTGAAAATTGATCTTTCAAAGTTAGTGGCTATCTAGATATTACAACTTGTTTGATCAATTATTTGGTTTCAAGTTTTGGGAGACATGTATCTAGTTGGTTAATAGCATTTATGAAAAGTTATATGTGGTGTAATAGTAAAAACTAATTTTTCAAAGTTAGTGGCTCTATAGACATTCTCTTGGCTGTTAAAATAAATAAATAAAAATATATATTTTTGTTGTATTTAGAGGAATTGATAACTAGGTCATGTTTATAATTGCATAAGACAACATTAATTTCAAGAAGTAAACTTGTACTCCCCAAACAATGTCTAGTAAATAAAAAAAACTAAATTTTAAATGTCAAACTTCAAAAATACTTCAATGTAATCACCAATCAAATTGTCAAGTAGTCATTGTTGAAAAAACTGAGAGGGGGAGTGAATCAGTATTTCTTTATTCAATTATTATTTTTCAGTTAAACTTTAATATTTGGAACACAGAAAATAAATACAAGAATAATGCTTTTATTAATATGATTTGCAATAAATCAGTTTAATATATATATAGAGTATATATATAATATATAATATATATTATTTATTATATTATATATAAATATATATAGGAGTATAGGATATATATAGAATATATTAGATATATATATATATAGTTTCAATCAGTTGCCAAGCACCAACTTGGACTCTTTGTGAGGCTCCAACCTCTAGAGCACCAACTCTATCTTATCAAGGCACCAACCTTGAATTTAGGAGCACCAACTCCCAGGACACCAATCCTTTCAGTTCTGAGGCACCAACCTTAAGGACTCCAACTCTCTGCTGTAAACTATCTAGATTTGTTTGGTTGTAATTCTCTACTCCCAACCTTGTTGGACCTATGACTTACTTCTGTCCTCCTGTTCCTTCCACTACTGCCAGAATTTGGGCTTTCTTTTTTTTTCTTACAGTTCGCCAGCCACATTAAACTTTCCTTGTTCTTTGTTTTATATGCCTGATACGCCTGACCTTTGGCTTCCTCCTTACTCGCTTGAGCTTCAACTTCCTTAACACTCGCTTGATCTTTCAGCGTCCTCTGTGCTCACTCTTCGACTTCCTCTGTCTCTTCGAATTCATCAATACTCATAGGACACGTTAATTAGGAAGAGAGGCCATCTTTATTATTATTCAGACAATAGACTTATTCTTTACGGCAATCGCAACATTCATGAATAGTTGGAGTTATTCCTTTAAACCCACAATCACAATCGCTACATTCTGGAGGTCTTTATAAGCCATGCCCATAGTACAGCCGATGGCCGATAGCCGATTCCCCTGTTGCCGACAGAGCGGATGTGATTATGTTATTAACCAGTTGTTAATAACTCCAGGTCCATCGCCTTATCGCAATCGGCAGTTTATATCATTACACTCCTTCAAGGCTTGCGATTGAACCAGATGTGATATTACATTAAGGCGTATTACAATGGTACAGTTAGGTCCATTCTCCACCGTAGATTTCAATCCCCAAAATCTGACGGTCTATAACGATTTCGGGTGGACTACTTGCACAAGAATTACCGGCCCAAAATGAGCATTTTTTTTCTCTCCTCCAGTTGCTACGTGTCAACCATTGAATGGAATCGGGCACTCTCCTCTAAATACCACTTACCATTTTACATCCGCCTGAAATCCCACTTATAGCTTTAAATCTGCCTTTCTTCGTTGACTAACGCTTGAGCTTGTTTGTACTCGATGACCGTAGATCTTCTACCATCGACAACTATGACACCTTCTCTGGATTCCTCTCCCGCTACTGCTTAAATCAATATCCGCCGTTCATTTATTGACACTAGTCTGCATGATTTAATCTTGGCCTATCATTTCCTTCGACCTCGTTTGTTGATCTCCGAGATCCAATGGTTCCTGTGCGTTCAATCTTCATCTGTCTCCTCATTTTGTCTTTGATTCATTTCTTTAGTGTTTTTTCCTGTGGTTTTGGGTTTTCTTCAGGGTTTCAACCTTTCACTTTTCCATCTCTCTGAGCCTGCCTTTTGTGAATTCATACATCTCTAATTCTCTCTGAGCTTCACTATGATTCTTCAACTTGATTCAATGGACCCATTATTATTCCTCTTTGCTTCTTTTGATGAATTCTTCCTCTCGGATCTTCTTGGACATACATTACACGCGATACTCCTGATACGGCTCCTCCTCAATCTTTTGCTCTTACACTTGCTTCTCTTCTCTGCTTTGATAGCTCTGCTCTAATAGCTTCTTGGCTTCATATTGACATTAATGATAATCTAAATCAATAATCATCCTTAACACATAAAAATATTTTTTTATTTATATTTGAAAACTATTAAATTTAAATATTAAATTTAAAAAAAAATATAAATTGTAGAAAATTAATTTTATTTAAAATAGTATATATATATATATATATATAATATTAATTTTTTATTATATAGAATAAAATAATATTTTTTTATTTAATTGGATGATGATTAAAAAATTTATAATATTTTAAAGATTAAAAAAAAGAGAGAGCGCAAACTCTAGATTCAGTGCCAATTCAAAATCCTCGTAACTATGAAACTAACCATGTAAGACGCTGTACCTTATTGCAATTCGTTATAAATAAATGTTATGGTTTATAAGCAACTTTTGAGATTTGTAGCTATTTATGTAAATTTTTCTCATTTAAAATCTGCAAAGCTGATTTCCTTCGGACTATAATGCCGAATCTTGAAATTTGACACTTCTATTTGACATTGGAAAAATAATCGGTTGATTCAGTCGTTTAAAGCTTTGGAGACTCAACTTATTGCTTTAAAGAATTTGGAGGCATTATTGACTGAGAGGCTCTTTATAGGGTAGTATGGTAATAATGTTGTAAATTTTTATATAAGTATTATGTAATGTAACTTAATTTTATATTGATTTGGTTAAATATTTAAAATAAAATTAAAAAATAATTATTATTAAGGTGAGTTTGAGTAGTTATTTGATGCATTTTCTAATGGTGGTTTATTAGTTCATGGTATTACATAGTTCATGGTATTTGTTATGATGAAGTCTTGAGAAAATCTATTATGGAATGTAAGATTACCAATTTATATTTATGGTAACTTCGGACATGATGTAGATTTAGATTTAAAATGAATCTATAGTAAATTAAATTTATGTCATCCAAAAATAAGTTTATAAAAGAAAATTTGAATGTAGTGACTAAAGAAACAAACTTCATAATTTTTACAGCGAATACTATAGATATAAAGTAAATTAAGTAATACCACTTTCAAGATAAACACGCTCATAGTCCCTATTTTTCAACTCAAGGCATTTGAGCAGTGTTTGGAACTTTGAAGGTGATTCTTTAACCAAAGTATTCTCTATTCTTGAGATTATATTGAATTTCCTTCACTAATCCATGTTTGGAAGCTTAGTGAATTTCTATTACGGTGGGAGGTCTTAAGCTTGGCCAATTGAAAACCCCCTAAATCTCTAAAATTGGTAAATTTTTATAAAGTATCTTTTAAAATATATAGAATTTAGTTTGATTAGGGTTTAAGTTTTCTCAATTTCATGTTCAAACCCCTATTATTTCAGATGAGCCCATACTTCCTTTGAGGCATATGATTTCAGATGAGCCCATACTTCCTCAGAGGCATTAGGTGCAGGAATAGGATGTCCTTTGTTTAAACAACATATTCGTCTCAGGGAGATTACTCTTGCTCATATGAAATCATTATTCTTATGAATGTGTACCCATTTTAATTCTTGAAGTTTTTTCTTAATATGTAATTTTGTAAGGGTGATGTTGTGGTGGTTGAATTCAAAATAGCATTAATTACATGAGGATTTTTTTCTCATGTGAAATTTCAATAAGGATTCCAAACTTTAAAAGAAGAGAAGACAAAACAATGAGTTATGAGGAGTTTTTAAAGGGAAATTGCAGATGCAGATCATATAGTAGTCTTATAGTGGTGGCTGCAGAGGAAGGCTCTAGGACAGTGGAAGTTGCTTGGAAGTCGAGGGTGTTAGAATAATGGACAAATCTAGAATACTTTTTTATTACAATTTATGTGTCGTTGAAGTTTTGTTTGGAGTGATTGTCCTAATTAGTCCTTGTTAGTTTTCAAATCCTATATTTGAGGATTATGTTAAACTATATTGTAATCCTATATATGTACTTGTGTGTCGACTTGGTGGATGTAAGTGGGAGTGAACCAGTCTTATCTGTGAGCAGTTGTCTCACCAATGACTTGAAACTCATCTTCCAATAATTTTTCTTTCATAATTTCTAAGTTGGTATCAAAGCTATGGGTGCAAAAGTTAGGCAATGATATCGTAGAGCGATGGTGTTTGACGATGACCTCTTATGCGTGTGGTGTTGAGCAATGAGTCTTAGCATTATGCTAAGAAATCCATGCATTTGACCACTAGAAGAGGATGTTGAGTGGTGCTACTGCATAAATAATTACAGATCATGCCACGAGTGTTGCATGTCTAGAGACTAAGCTTGTTTGTTGGAGAAGAACATGGTGCTTAGTATAGAGTTCATATAATAAAATTGATGGTGGCATGTTTAGCCTATATGCAGGAAGAGTGCATGTTGCAACATTTAAAAATGGTGGTATTTCCTTGGTATGATGTGGTTCTAAGAATTGACTGTCATTTTATTGTTTCCTGAATATTAAAAACAAAAATTCTAACTGCCATTCCTTTGAGGTTGTTGTGAAAAAGGTAGTTGCAGTGGAGGAATTTGGGTTCCTGTGGCCTTTTCTTTAGAGTTTTCTTTTTTTAAATTGTGGTGCCATGTTCTCTTCCATCACTTAGCCATCCATCTTGGTCTTATTTGGTTCGATTATTGATTATAAAAACTATGGATTTCTTTTTTATGAGGGTATCCTTTGAATGATGTAATAAACAAGGTAGTTTTTTTTCCTTTTTTGGGAATGAACTAGTTTAAGGAAATTAGTGTATTTTTACATTTGCATGATCAAAGTTGTTGTATTTAAGGAAATTGTTGTTTGAAATCCTTGGAAGGGACTTGAATAAAGTCAAAATTTGTAGAAGCATATAAATTCAATTTATTTAGGACCCATATTAGAGGACTTTCATGAGGTTCAAAGTCTTTCACAAATTTGTAAGAAAAATCATTCAATTCTTGTAGACACAAGAATCATACCTTGACAAGAAATTTATTATTGAATTGGACCAATGATTTTTGACTAAATAAAGCTAGAAAGTAATCTTTAAATTGTTTTTATACTAAATGTGATTATTTTTGCAAGTTTCCCGAAGCTAATCAAGGAAAAAAAATTGGTCCTATGACTGAAGCTGCTACCCAAAGTTGTGTAAGTTTGTGTATATATGGTTTGACAATATGTTATTTATTTAAATTTTTTAAAGTTGTTTTGTCCCCTGAAATAGCCAATCATTGTGTGTGAGTTTAAAAACTATTGATTTATTTGAAGTTGGAGAAACATTTGTTTCAAAATGGTTAATGCTCTAACATAATCATATCTAAATGAAGAAACTTGTAACACCCCCTCCTCCCAGGTCCACCCAAGCAACTGACCAGCCTGGGTAAACATGCGACGAGAGAGGTCACTATAAGGGATTCAAATTCCTTAGTGACCTAAAGGAAATGGAACCGACGGAACATATCAAACAAACCCATCCACATTAGCAGCAACACCCTAAGGAGACATGTCAGCGACTCAGACATCTTGTCCTTGAGTCCCGCTGATGATTTAAGCCTTTTAACCCCTGGTTGTTCTCATGCTATAGGTAAGACAATGTATAGAAGCCAAATTTTCTCTCATAGGACTATATGCCAGCATCCCTAGACTCTTTTCAGCATACTTGTGCCAACATCCCCAATATTTGAGCTATTTTTCTAGCCCAGAATCTCGGCCTCTGCTCAGAACTTGTTACAACTTCCAGAATCCATCAAAGACATGATGAAAAGATAAAAATAAATAAAAACTAAACCTCAGGACTAGGCCTGAGCACCCCCAATTGGGACTGATAGCCTTTCAAACACTTGGAATCAATGCAACCTACAGGTCTAGGATACAAAAAAAATCATAAATGACTGAAAGGACTTATGAAACAAAAGCAAAAGGATCACCACCTTCTATATTGCACTATTATAACATCAATTAGGCCTTGCATCCATCAATTTAAAAATTACAAGTAAATACATGAAATAACCATGACATGAACCGATCATATAACCATGCTTATAACCAACATTAAACCATGTAAATATCAGAGATATGACAACCATCAAATCCACATATAAACAAGTGCAAAAGTAAGAGAACCTAGATTTTATTAATCATAGGAAAATCCGACCAGGTTCAAGACTTCCACATACCAACGGACCATAGATATAGTTGAACTAAATCTCTCTTTCAACCAATCACCCCCATTCCATATTCCAAGCATGAATGTGGGATATCATAGAACAAGCAATCCAAGAACAATCAAGGGAATCTAGAGGTTAAACCACCTCCACCCTCATCAAACCATGATTACATCAAAACTGGTGCTCCGATCACAACCGAACCAAACTTTGAATGCCATCCGAAATCCATCACTATCCTTGAGACTAGGTGCTAAAATGAGACCAGTCTCTCAGGCTTTACTACAATCCAAACTTAGATCACTATGCCCTAAACCAAGACTTCTCCCTCAGGCTTTACCGTGTATCCCGCTAAAACCAGTCAAAGGATTCCTAAGCCTTTGGGAATGAAACTTGAGATCACCTCCACCCCGTATTCTGAAATCCATCTGGCAAACCAAACCTTAAAAAACTGAAATAAACATCCCAACACCATGGCATCCGGAAAAAAGAAAGACTAGGTTGAAAACCACTATCATAACTTGACAAAACCATGCCACCGACAGCAAGAGAACCATACACCAACATGCAAAGCCATGCATGTCCAAACCATCTAGGAAATCACATATGCAAAATATTACCTGTAAGTATTACTGCTAAAGCTTCTTGATCCTTCTCTTCTTCCTTAATCCTTGCTTTCCTTCCTTTCCATTTGCTTGTTTTCCTTCCTTGATCCAAAACTAGAGTGCTCCAAGAAAAATCTAAGTGGCCAAGAGTGATAGAGAGAGATAGCAATGGGAGAGCTCCAAATTTTTACTGACAAAGGTTACATTGACCAAGCCTGAGCTAAGAGCTTACACTAACCAAGAGCTTGCCAATTGATCCTCAGAAGCCTTTTTATGAATGAGGCCTATATTTTCTTCATTTTTCATTATTTTCCTTCATTTTCCTCATCACATGCAATCTGCGACCTTTCACCTTACTTTTCTCCTAATTTCCTTTATTTTCATAAATAAAGTTCCAAAAATGCCTTTTTTCCTTTTAATACCTTTGCCAATTTTCCTTAGCCAAAACACACTTCCAGTGATGCCCACTAGGATATCTTTGCCCAACATTCATCTAGGAATAAGTTGCCCTTACCCATGGTCTTATTTTCGCCTTTATTTACATTATTACATGAGTTTTTCACCAGGGTTGTTACAGAACCCTCCCCCTTGGGTAAAACCATCCTTGGTGTTAAACCACACCAAGACCGCTGAAAATAAAACATACTACCCATGGAGATTTATAACTTAGCTCGTTGCAGTATTTACAATGAAGGACTTTCTCAAAGAAAAACATCATGACAACATGACAACATACCGCATACTAGAGCTTTATAACAAAACTAATTATGGTATTTACAATGAACACATATACACATATGCACATTACTAAACCAACAAATAAAAGGATACGATGCCTATATCAATCAACAAGGGAATCTAGAGGATCACACCTCCACCCTCAAAGTAATACCAAGATTCACCTCCTTCCTAGGAAGTCCAAAATCCACTACCACTGTCAAAGTTGCATCCAATGTCCAACGCTATAATCCTATGTCACTTTTCCCCTTAGTGAACAATTACCAGCTCATTGTTCTAGGGCGCACTGCCAATGTGTATCTGATTTGATCTAGCAATGCTAATGACCAAAGAAAATATATTTGTGACCTTCCCTTCTCTGCTACAAATTCCCTCGGGAAATCTTGTCACCCCCTTTCTTATAGTCACTCACCTTCCAAGTTCCCCGACATCCCCTATCCTGGGCGATCCATCCCTTGGTAAGGCTTCCTCACATTGGAAGATCAAAAAACCAAGGCATATACCTGCCTCAACCATCATATCGGTTATAACATGCTCATGGAAATCAATGGACACTATTGGGTACCAGTGTGCCACAATGGCCCTGCTCCTGAAGTACTCTACTATCATACTGCTCCATGTTCCAATAGTCGATTCCAACCACCCAACCGGGCATGTTCATGCATTCCCATTCCAAGCATATAACTTCCATTAGATTCAAAACAAATTTAAATAACTTCAAATCATACCTCTTTGGTAGCTCATCAATGAGGTACATTTTCAATCTTGTTTACTTCCTGTCACAATAAGTCAAACTAACATTTTTGATCAAATCAATAGGTATAAAAATATCACATCAGGTTAACTCAAACACAACCAACGTAGGTCAAAATCATAAGTCACATCTAATCATCATAAACCAGAATCATAGATCAAATGTAATCATCATAGATCAAAATTTTAAATCACATGCATAATAAAACTGAAATAAAATGTTGATACTTATCCTTTCATCAATCCTTAGATCGGTTGCCATACTTGACAAACACATAGTGCCTTCTCCTTAAGCATGTGTACATACACATAGTGTGCATTGCACACATACAACTACACACATCCTACAACACCATGCAATACATGCATCTACACAATACCATATGTACCACATGTACACAGTACCACCTATGCACTACAACCACCTGCACAATGTGTGCACAACATCACATGTACATGACACCACCTAAACAATGTGTACACAACACCACATGTACACTGCACCATTGTACAACGTGTACACAATACCACATGTACATAGTACTACATGTACACAACACCACATGTACACAACATTACACGCACGGCATGTACGAAACACCACCCACACACAACGCCACTTGCACAACATGTACACAACACTGCATGCACACAAACACCACTTGTACAATTATACACACTGTAGGTTTTAACCCCGTACAGAAATTACCTGCATACGAATTCTAAATCACAGAAAAAATAAAAAAAATGCGAGAGCATAACACATAAAACACATATACACAGAGATTTCCCACTGGATCTCAAAACCGAGACTACCAGCTTGATTTTTCATTATATTCCTTTCAATGTTACAATACATATTTATACATGCCGAAGCATACAATACCATGGACTGAAAAACCATCACGTCCAATACCATGGACCAAAAAACCATCGATCTAATACCATGGACCGAAAACCATCGCGTCCAAAAAACATGTGCGAAAATCATGCACAAAACCATAGGTGGGTCCGCCCAACCTAACATAGGGTCCAAACCAAAATTTTCTGGGGCGCTGCCCCGGACTCCATAAAATGGGGTTACAGGTACCCCTCAAACCCCTATTAACTATGTGGAAAGAATATAACACAACCCAACAATCTCCCACTTGTTGTTTTCTTTCCATAGGGGGCCACATGAGAGCTTAGTCATTTTTCAGCCCTGAAACACCCATTGTTTCTCTACACCAAGAGAACTTCTCATAGCTAACAGACTTTTTCAATGCATCTGCAGTATCTTCAAAGTGTCCACCTTTACCAGCAACACCTTTTTGTCTTCTATCATATCCCTCACAAAGTGATACTGAACATCAATGTGCTTTGTCTTTGAATGATAAGCAGGGTTCTTGCCAAGAAAATTGCACTTTGGCTGTCACAGTCTATCCTTATAGCTCCCTGTACTAACCCCATACTTGAACACAATCTCTGCAACCAAACTGCTTCTTGCTTGCATGAGTGGCTGCCATGTATTCTGCCTCTATAGTTGATAGTGCCACTACAGATTGTTTCTTACTCATCCAACTGACAGCACCTCCAAATAGGTTAAACACATACCCACTTGTAGATCTTCTCTGATCTAGATCTCCAGCCGCATCAGCGAAGCCACGAATATCCAACACTCTGTCCAATCCTGGTCTTCCTTGGTAGCACAAACCATAATCACTAGTGCCACGCAAATACCTGAAAAACCTGCTTCACTGTTGTCCAATGCTCCTTTCCTAGTTTTGACATAAACCTGCTCAATACTCCCACTGCATGTGCAATGTCTGGTCTAGTACAAACCATTGCA
>APFE031674892.1:0-15205 GCA_000404065.3 Pinus taeda
ATATTATAAGGCTTCTAGCTCATAATCTAGTATTATTAATGCAAAACCCTTAACTGTTTCTTAAAAAAAAAATCATGTTCCTTTGTTTACCATGAGGCTTTGGATTGATAGTGAATGGGTGTTATGTTAAGGACTCCACAAAAATTTCTCCGATTCTATAACAGCCTCCTTCCACATTTACTCAAGTTAACCAGTCTATTGGGGTAAACATGTGATGAACGGCTACTACAATCTGATTCAACTCCCCATGTACAGTTAAGGAAATGGAACTAACCCAACACAATCAATCTGACCTTTTTCACATGTCACAAAAGCTACAAGATACAACCAAACCCTTCTAAGTGATTTACCCCTGAGACAACTTGACACTTCACTCCTCTAGAGCCTTAGTCACTCCCATGAAATGGAGTTTCTTTCTCTACGAAAGGGTCTAGAAACTTCTTTGGAAATAAATTTTACCATTATTCTAGTCTTTATTGATTCAATGATTATAATTCTTTAGGTGGTCTAGGCTATGATGGAGTCGAGCTTTGTTTTCCCTCTTATTCTCCAAAGGATTCTCTTACTTGCCTCTCAATTCAAGCATATGGAATTTTTCCATGTTTGTTGACATTTGAATTCAGTGGCAGGCATTTTGGGAAAAAAGGCTATGTTTGGGCCAAGGAATATTATATTTGGATCAACGAAAATTTAAAATCATCTATATACCATAGTCATGACGAGACTCCCAAGGCGTATTCACTTTCATTCAAATTTTGACACATATGGAAATTTTTTGAAAGCGAAGATGAGGCATTTTCCTCCTACTCTAAATGGTCTATGGCTCTTGATAAAAGGATAAGTGGTATTGGGATATAGATATTTATTAATTTCTGACGTCGATCTTTAAAATTTTCCTCTAAGTGTCCCCTCCACCTTATTATGTGTCTTGAAATATTTCTTCTCATCTGCAAAATGAGGCATAAGAATTTAATTCTTATTTCGTGAGAGCGACTGGAATTCAATATGGATATGGAGTTTCTTTCTCTGAGAAGTGGGTTGGAGTTAATTTCATCACCCTACACTTTCAATCATCAATCTATTCATCATCCTCTAGAGGATTTTGGGTTGGATATGAAAATTTTCCTCAATATGGCTTATGGTAGTGTTTGAGTCTCAATTATATAATAGATTATGTGGAACTCCAGAAAATTCTTTGGAAGCCTTACCTTGCTAGTCTTTGGGTGTGGGTTAAGCTTGTTAGTTCTTTTGCAAGTCGGGTTCAATGGTCCTTTCCTTAAATGGAACAACCTCATTGTCTTCCAGAAAGCCTTGATGTTGGTTCTTTGTTTCTTAATTTTTTTGATTTGGTTGAGGTGTTGCCAAAGTTTCTAGGAAACAACAGGATGACATGGATGAGAGACAATGCTAGTCTTCACAATTATTATTAGAAGCTAAGTTCCTCTAACTTTTGAGTAGTTTGGAAATTTCTTTGAATGAATTCCATGAGGAATTTATTGCACTCAGCACTCGAGTTACAACTCTAGGGAATTGTATGGCTGGCAGTGCTCAACATTCTCTTGGAGGTGTTCCTCCTAGTGTGGTTCCTGATAAGAAGAAGCCTCTTCACTCATAGAGGAGCGACAAGCCTAGTTTTGGACGTTGTTGATTGGGGAAGCTAAGGACGGGTTTATTGGTTTTAGTTAAAATATTTTGTTGATATATGTTGTAATGTAAATACCTTCTGATTCTTGGGATTTTCTATATTCATAAAGAGAATATATATTTAGAATAGGGAAGACATGAAATCCTAGAGATGGCACTAGTTTTGTATGGTCTGGTGAATATTTACATTATCGCATAACAAAAAGATATTATAAGGCTTCTAGCGCATAATCTAGTATTATTATTGCAAAACCCTTAACCGTTTCTTAAAAGAAAACGTGTTCCTTTGTTTTCCATGGGGCTTTGGATTGATATTGAATGAGTGTTATGTTAATGAACTCCATACAAAAAGGACTTTGATTCTGTAACACCCTCCTCCCACATTTATTCAAGTTAACCAGTCTATTGGGGTAAACATGTGACGAGCAGCTACTACAATCTGATTCAACTCCCCATGTACAGTTAAGGAAGTGGAACCAACCAAACACAATCAATCTGACCTTTTGCACATGTCACAAAAGCTATAGGAGACAACCAACCCTTCTAAGTGATTAACCCCTAAAACAAATTGGCACTTCACTACTCTAGAGCCTCAGTCGCTCCCATGAAATGGGCATGCATGCAACTGGGGCCCTCCAATCGCTCTCACAACATGGGCATGCAAGCGAATAGGGTCCTTTTCAGCTAGTTCTGATCTTTCAACCCTAGATTCTATGGCTCCTTTTCAAGGCCAGGACTCAGGCCACTTCCCAAAACTCCATGAAACCTTCAAGAATGAAAAATAACATTGAGGCATTGATACAAATGTAAATATTTGAACAAGCACTTGATTTTACCCCTACTAGACATGACAAGAATTTCGTCAAACATGTCACGAATATGCAATCTATAGGTGATAACAACAAATCTGAGCATAGGGGCCTCATACTTATCTGAGAATCACTAAGAATATTTGATACCTTATCATATTAGTTGCATCATCATTCGATTGGTAAAATAGGTACCTCAACCCACTGTGATCACTCATAAATAAAAACCTCCTACCAAGAAGATAATGCCTCGACATCTTCAATGCATGAATGATCGTTGCCAACTCAAGATCATGTGTCGGATAATTCTTCTCATGCTCATTCAATTTACTTGATTCATAGCATACCACCTATCCTTCTTGCATAAGGACTCCAATAAACCCCCTCTTGCTAAATTCCATGCACACTACAAACTCTTTATCTGGATCTGAAATCCTTAACACTAGAGCATTCATCAACAACTGCTTCAATTGTTCAAAACTTGCTACACATTATTTTGTACATTCAAACTTCCTACTTTTCCTCTATAATGATGTGATAGGATATCAAATCTAAGAGAAATTCTTGATGAACCTCCTATAGTAACCTGCTAGTCCCATTAATGATCTTACCTCATCCACATTTCTAGGAGTTCCCATTCCATGATAGCCCTTATATTTTCTGAATCCACTGCTATACCCTCCTTGGAAACAACATTTCAAAAGTAATGTGCCTCTATCTAAAATAAAATGCACTTATTGAGCTTAGCATTTAACTGATGCTCTCTCAATAATCTCAATACCGATGCTAAGTGTTCGGCATGCTCTTCTTCATTCTTAGAATATACCAATATGTCATCAATTAATACAACAACAAACTTGTCCAAATAAGAATGCAACACACTATTTATCAAGCACATGAAAGTAGTTGGAGCATTAGTCAAACCAAATGGAAATACAATAAATTCATAATGCCCATACTTCATCCAGAAGGTTGTCTTGTAAATTTCCTCTTACTTGATGCGTACCAAATTATCCGGATCTCAGATTAATCTTCGAGAATATTGTTACTCCTTTCAACTGATCAAACAAGTCATCAATACTTGGAAACATATACTAGTTCTTAATCGCCACCTTTTTCAACTTCCTATAATTAATGCATAACCTAATAGTACCATCCTTCTTCACAAACAACATTAGTGCACCCCAAGGTGATACACTTGTCCTGATGTATCCCTTTTCAAGTATTTCCTTTAATTGAAACTTCATCTCTACTATCCTGGTCTGCTCATCCTATAAGGTGCCTTTGATGTTGGTGCTACCCCTGGTACTAACTCAATAGAAAACTTAACTTCCCTATAAGGCAACAACTTTAAAATCTATTCCAGAAACATATCCTAAAACTACTATAAAACCAGGTACCTACTCAAGACATTTGCATCCTCAACTTAATTACCTTAATCATTAGAAATATGCACTGCGAACAACACACACCCCTTCTTGTGACTATGATTTACCTGCATATCTATCACCATCCTAATTGATGTTTCCTTCTTCTTACCCCGTAAGGTTCTCTGTTCTCCATTTTCATCCAAGCATTCAATAGCTTTGTCATAACAATCCACCTTAGTCCTGTGAAGATACAACCAGTCCATACCCAAAAGCATACTATATGATCCAATGACAATACATTTAAATGTGCTAAGGTAGGCATAGCATTCAATTCAAATGTGCAAGCTCTTATCCAATGATGAAATCTCTTCTTTGTACCTGTAGCAAACTACACTAACATAGATTCTACATGAACTTCTTCAGTGAAACCACACTTATACACCAAGTCAGGGTTAACATAATTATAATTAGATCCAAGGTCAATCAAAATAGAAACAACTTGATCACAAAAATTACCATCCATCCCAATAATATATGCATAGTAATCTTCCTTCTTGCTATCCAGTGTTGCATAAATCCGAGGGACACTGTCCAACATCTTCCACTTTACATGATTCCTATGCACCTTCAATCTTCGGTCTACCACCCTAATGATATGAACAATCTCTTAGATGATGATCCTTGCCACAAGTCCAATATTGTAAAGGCTTCTAGCCAACAACCTTGTTCTGCTCCCCAGACTAAAATTCTTGTCCTCTATCAAATGCATTTAACTTCTTATGTAGTGTTGCATTCTCTTTGTTACGTGTGTCCTGAGGCCTTGGTCACTTATTTTCCCATTTTCCTTTGTTCTTTGCATTATCTTTCCAATCCATCTTAGTTTAAAATTCGTGCTTTGATTTCACATAACGATGATTTAGATTCTGAATGGCCTCCTCCATTGATATATGCTCATTAAACTCAATCCTTTCCTTGAATGATATGAAAACCCACTAATGAATCTATGAATATTGGCAGTCTCCTCCTTGAGGTAAGGCACATACCTCAATAACTCCAAGAATCTACTAGTGTATTCCTCATCGTCATAGATCCCATCTCTAGCTCAAGAATTCCTTTGGCTTCATCTTAGTATCTCTCTGATAGGTACGTCTTGAATAGTCTCTAAACTCACTCCAAGTCAACTCCTCTTCATGAATGCCTCTAATATTCTTTACATCTTCCCACCAAATGTATGTTTTTCCTTTAAGACTAAATGTAGCTATTTTGTCCTTCATGTTCACTGAGTAATAATGCAACCTGAAGAACTTGTTCATACCAAGCAACCATGCTTCGACATCCTATGACTTCTTCATTTCTCCATGAAATGTAGGTGGATTTTCTTTCTTGAACTCATCCAAAAAATATCGACCGTGATACCTATCTGAACCAGAACTAGAGTAAATCCCATATCCATTGCCTCACCTATCAGGTGTATCCAAGAATCTTCCATCCATGATAGTGTCATATATATTCAACCTGTGCCCACCATGAGACATACTATCAAATTCCCCACTAGTCCTATCCTCCTACACATAGCTAATCTGAAGTGGTACCTGTCTCTACAAGTCTGAAAAACTATGAAGTATGACTACATTAACTTCTTCTTATTTTTTTTCCTGAATGATCCTATCATTATCTGCTTTGTAACTCCTTATTTCTTCCTTCAAAATTCTCAATGTGTCTTCTATGCTAGAAGAGTGCCCAACAAAATGTTTCTCATCTTATCCACAGGGAGAACCTTATGAATTGTAGTCTACCATTCTTCTAGTCATCTTGGATATTCTCTTCCTGCAAGTTATATCATGTTAGCTAAACTAAATCATAAGCAAACCAACGTACCTCAATATAGTTTGGGGAGGATATGTTATCTACAAGACCAACTAGATTAGCATAATACATGTATAAACATAATCATATATGCATTAATCATAATTTTCAACCATTATCTAGGTATCAATGCCTGATCATACCAACCACATACCATTACCTCATGCATGACAACTACAACCATATCAATCTATGCATAACAATATATAAGCTCTGACATTCATAACCAACATACATTCATGACGACTACATCCAACAACACACCATCCACTTCCACATGGCAACGCCATTGCAACCATGACCACCATCATGCATACACACAAGTACATAGAGCATAAGCATAGAGAACACATATATGCAACCGAAATGAATGCATGACTAACACACCGCTCATCTTATCCAAGGGGTGAACCATGCTTTGATACCACTGTGTAACCACCTCCTCCCACATTTACCCAAGCTACTCGGTCTAGTGGGGTAAACATGTGACGATAGGATACTATGATGTGACTCAACTCCCTATGTATAGTTAAGGAAGTGGAACCGATAGAACTAAACCAAACTGACCTTCCACACATGCTACAGAACCTCTAGGAGCCACCCTACCCTTATAGGTGATAAACCCTTGAGTAAACTGAACATATCACCATATAACACCCTATTCACTCCCTTAATAAGCCATGCATGTGACTATAGGCCTCTAGTCTCTTCCACCGTAAGGGAAAGCTAGAAACTGTGGACTTTCTCAGCTACTTCAATTCCAACAACCCGAGATTTTGTGCCACTTTTTGAGGGTTAGGAATAAAGCCACTTCCCATAACTCCATGAAACCTTCAAGAATTATAAAGAACATCAAAACATGAGTATGGATGCAAAACTTTAATCAATGAACTGACTGGACCCCTATTATCCATGAGAGTAATTTCATTAAACATGTCACAAATACACATTCTGAAGATCATAACAACATATATGAGCATATATGAGCTGAGGAGAATATCCAGGGGTGGTTGAAGGGCCAACTTGATCAACAAATAATGTATTCAGATACTTATGGCAATATTTTATTGAATTACTTCTAAATTCATTCCCAGCCCTTTGTTCCCGGCCCTTTGTTTCTATTTCTTTTTCTGATGAGTTGGAATTTTATATACCAGAGGAGCTAGAGCAACGTTTTCAGTGCCTTTGTAGAAGAGAATGAGGAGTTTGCAGCTCCTTTTTAACCACCTGTTTGCAGAGTTTTAATAATAAATGAAAGATTCGTAAGAAGCGTTTCAATAACAAAGGTGAGTAGTATTTGCCAATGGTGTTGTTCTCCTGTGTTTCTTGGTGCAGTTTAAGAATATCTTTATGATATATTTACACAACATGTCCATTGCAGAAGACTTATGTCAGTTGAGTTAGTTTTAGTCCTATGTGTCGATCGGTGTTCACATGTGAGATATTCCATGTAATGAGTCTACTGACAACATTGGTCTCTCATTTCATGGCTGTGCTGATCGTTAGAGCACTGATCTCTCCAAACGCCCAATTGAGCTCCTCCTTTTCTCATTTCATGCATGTGCATCCATTTTCTTTAGATGTGTTGAAATTATGTGTTTGTAAAATAGAGCAGACGTTTCCTGTTTTTCTAAACACTCTATGTTTTATTATATGCTGGATCTCACCTATAATATAATCAAAGGAGAAATTCCTTCATGGCTGTAGAATCTTCCAAAGCTTTGAGACATTGCTCCTATCATACAATTAGTTGGAGGGGACAAGTGGAGTTACTAGCAAATCAATTCCATGACAGCCTTCCCCATCCACCCAGATTCATATCCGTAAGAGTTGCATAATCTGATGAAGTCGAAGATCTTTAAAGAGTGCTAACACCAGTCATAAGAACAACTAATTTAGATAGCACAATCGATAGCTTCTCCTTAAGTAGCGTAGGTAGATTAAGCAGGAGATTGAGAAGGTGGTTCAGCCAGTTGAGAGGGACCGCCAAAAACCTTACACAGCAAAACCCTACAGAGAGGCACTGCCAAAAACCTTACACAGCAAAACCTTATAGAGAGTCACCGCCAAAAACCTTACAAAGCAAAACCCTACAAAGCCAGATCAACACATTCCTGAGAAATGCCAGCCGTAAGGCTGCATAGCCTACATAACTACTTACAGATCCAATTATAGACCCATAGCTTCATAGCCTTCTTACAAATCCAATTCTATTTTAGAAGCAGATTTCTGTTTAATGCAAAAATTCAATGAATCTTTTTGATTTGTTAAGAAAGCACGGTGAAATTACTTTTGATGGCATTTTCGTAATCCATTTTGAATATCACAGAAAACGGATTCTGTGGACGGTTGTGATTGTTTGGGGTTGCGTGCTGTAATTCCCATTTATATTGCTTGGAGTTTGAGGAAATGCCATCTTTTAGTGGATAGATATGTTTGGACGGGGCTTTGAGGATTACTAATTTGCTGGTGAAATACAGTTTTTCCTAGAGGTGAAATAATTAAAATTGTTTTATTAAAATATTATTCACCTCTAATTATTGTTTTATTAAAATATTATTTAATTCAAAACACATAGGAAACCTAGAATATCCCAATACAGTAGTACCAAGCCACATAACTAGAATTATACCTAAAGCTTGGGTAATGCCTAGGGTAGCGAGATATGCATATAAACATCATAAATAAATGACTGTACCTACAATCACATACCTGCAATCTACTGATGGAAGAGTTTTCCATGGATGATACCAGCAGTTGTAATAATAGTACCAGCAGTTGTCATTAGATTTACAAAAAGTCATCATAGCTGCTCGTCCCATAAAGAGCATGGCCCCGCGCCCAAAACAGGAAACCTGGAATATACTTGAAACCAACGCTTCCCTAAAGCAGGGCAGCGAGATATGCATAATACATTACAGTACTTGCAATCACATCACTGTCCCCTAAATAGTATTGCAGCAGCGGCCCTGTGGTTGAATTGCCATTAGCCACTGGTGATTGAGAAACCTGGGACAGCGAAGTTTGCAACACCCTAGGGGAATTGCCTTCATCTCTACTTCACGAGCAACCATTAGTGGAAGTGCCTTCATCTTCTCTGGAGTTGGTTTGTGTTTATTTTTAATTCTGACACAAAGGCTAACATGTAAGTTATTTAGTATAAAAATATTTTAAAAAATACAATAAAAGGTGTACAATTATATTGATAAAATATGCATGAGAAACTGTTTAGTCAAAATAGGTATTTGGTGACAAATACAACTCTGGATTCCTGGGTGAAAATATTTCCCTGGCCTGTGAAAAGGGAAATATTATTTTTTATTAAATAATTTGAATATCATTGATTTGTTAGTTGTTTATTTTTGCTACAGAAGCTGCAGCCAAGAATGTTATGAGATTGATGATGATGAGATAAAACAATCATACAATTTGACAAAGATGTCCTAAAACTGGTTTCATTTGGCAACAAATTTTTAGATAATCAAATTTTTTTTGTTCTTAATAATTATGCAGTTTTATTAATTATATAGCAACTTGTTTTCTCTTTCAATGTTTTATTTTTTTTTAAAATTTTCAATAATAATTATGCAGTTTTATTAATTATATGGCAACATGTTTTCTCTCAATGTTTTAAAGTCTCTCAATGTTTTATTTCTTTAAAGTTTCCCTTGTAACATTTATTATTTTTATGCCCAGAATATATTTACCAGGTTATAATTTAAATAATAAACAAATATTTTATTATTATATAGTTTATGAAGAGAAATATATTTATCAAAAATTTGGGTTATGATGTAGAATTTCTAAAATAAACATGTATTTTGTTACCATATTGGGTTATCATATTCATGTCCATGTAAGTGGAACTTTTCTCTTTTCCGTTGACTTCACTGTAACCGTTTCAACATTCCTCTGTTTTACCTTGACTTCACTGTATATGTTTCAACATTCCTCTATTTTCCCTTGACTTCAGTGTAAAGGGTTCATTTGCACATCAGAATGTCTCCTTTATCATTGAAGAACAAGAAGGCTTCACCGATTAGATTGAAAATATGCATCAACAACCAAGAAACTGTTTCAACATGGATTGAGAAGCCTTTTCAATCTTGCTCATCTGCAATAGTGGGCAACCCACGAATTTCATGATATTGATCATGATATTGATGATGAGATAAAACAACCATAGAACTTGACAACCATCTCCTAAAACGGGTTTCACGTGGCAACAAACTCTTAGATAATCAAAGATATTTTTTTTTTATCTTAATAATTAAGTTGTATTATTAATTATATCTCAACGCGTTTTCTCTTTCAATGTTTTATTTTTTTTAAGTTTCCAATGTAACATTTATTCATTTTTATGCAGAGAAATATATTTACCAAAAATCTAGGTTATGATTTAGGAAATAAACATGTATTTTATTATTATATATTTTAGGAAGAGAAATATATTTATCAAGAATTTGGGTTATGATTTAGAATTTTGAAAATAAACATGTATTTTGTTACCATATATTTAATGAACAGAAATCTATTTACCAAGAATTAGGCTTATAATTTAGAATTTCTAAAATAAACATTTATTTTGCTACCATATATTTAGAATTTCTAAAATAAACATTTATTTTGCTACCATATATTTTATAAAGAGAAATATATTACCAAGAATTTGGGTTATGATTTATGATTTTGAAAATAAACATGTATTTTGTTACCATATATTTTTTGAAGAGAAATATATTTACCAAGGATATGGGCTATGATTTAGAATTTCGAAAATAAACATATATTTTGTTACCATTATGATTGGTTACTCATTATTTTATTTTCTATTTCAATTTGAAAAATATATAACATTTAATTATTGAGAATTTTATTTACTTAATGAAATTTTATTTATAAAACCATATTACCAAATATGTTTCCTTATTTATTTTAGATATGTAATGGTTAAATTTAATTGTCGTTATATTGAATTTGCAAATTATATCATATTTGTATCACTTTACATACAATATTGTATCCATGTTTTTTCTTAATATTTGTCATGCATTATGGGTTTATCATTATATATATTATGGATTTTCTTTATGAATGACACATTTAATAATGTTACGGTATATTAACAATATCATTTCAATGTTTTATGTTGCAGAAAATTTATCAATATCAAAGTTGCTTGTGAGTGAGTGGAAGAGGTTATCTATTTTTATGTTTTGTAGTGTTGTAATTAGAAAAAAATATATTCTTTTTTGTTTAAATGGGCCCATTAAAGAATGTACATGAACACAAACTATCATTAATAAAAGGAGTAATCTTTTTTTTTGTGGAGGGGAATTCAACCCCTCCAAAAGGCTCTTAGGAAGGTTAAATGGTAACCCTCCTTTGAGTTGTGTTCCTTGTGCTTATGGTTTTCATGATCTTTAATTTATAGTAACTCCAATATGCACAAAAGCAAATATTATCCTTTTATCATAATAATAATAATTTACAAACATGTTTTAAACATCTTCCCAACATACACACAAATCACAAAATCATTTTTATTCACATAAATCATTTAATATGGTTTCAATGTTTTAAACATCTTCCCCACATACACACACAAATGCAAAACCACTCATATTCACATAAATCATTTAACATTTTTACAATATTTTAAACCTCTTCCCAACACACATAAACTTATAAATCACTCTTATTCACCTAAATTATATAACAATTATAACCACATTCTTTTTAATTTTTTTTTTGTTTTGATTTTGATTTTTTTAAGATTTTGTTTCAATATTTATTTTTTATTTTTCTTGTTTATTTAATTATATATTTTTATCCTATGTTAGTAGGATATTTATATTATGTTTTTTCTTCTTTTAATATTTATAAATAAATATAATTTAATATTGATATTGATATTTTTACAAATTTAAACTAAATACTAATATATTGTTTAGAGTGTCAGTGTTTGTAAATATTTAAGCTTATTTATTTGTATAAATTTATTATATCTAAATGTTTGTGTATTGGTTCTATTATTTATATACAATAAATATATGTTTATTTTTATATATATTAATGTATTTGGGTTATAATGTATGTTTTGGATTCTTTATTTTGTATGTATATGAATATATTATTTTCAAAATTGAGATAGTATTTTTATTAGTTGCATTTAGATAGTTAGAATTTGTTTGTTAAGGTTTTTATTTTGGTATGTATCAATGAATAGGATATCTACTTCTATATGATGTGTGTGAATGTATTATTAAGAGTGTTTGCATTATTTGTATGTATTTCTTTGGAGTGTTTATTCTTCTATGTTTATGAATGTCTCATTTTGCATGCTTTTGACTATTCTTTCATTAATTTGCATGTATATGCGTGTATTGTTTGAGTATATTTTGAGTGTTAGAGTGGTGGGTTCATTGTTTATGTGTATATAAATGTATTTTTTTTCAATAGTTGCTTGTATTATCTTAAGTGCTTTCATTATTCCTTCATTGTTTACTTGTATATGTATGAATGTATTCTTTGTTATACTTGTGTGTATATTATTTACTTGTATTCTTTGTATGTTATGAATCTATTCTTTATTGCATGTGTATGTGTCTTGTTTATTTGTATTCTTTGTATGTGTATGAATATATTCTTTATGTGCATATGAATCTATTCTTTGCTACATTTGTGTGTGTCTTGTTTATTTTTATTCTTTGTATGTGTATGAATATGTCCTTGATGTGTGTATGAATCTATTATTTTCTACATTTGTATGTTCCTTGTTCAATTGTATTCTTTGTGTGCATGAACATATTCTTTGCTACACTTGTATGTGTCTTGCATAATTCTATTCTTGCATATATGAATATATTTTTTGCTATATTTGTGTGTCCTGTTTACTTGTATTCTTTGTATGTGTATGAATATGTCCTTGATGTGTGTATGAATCTATTCTTTGCTACGTTTGTGTGTGTCTTGTTTAATTGTATTCTTTGTATACATATGAATGTATTCTTTATGTGCATATGAATCTTTATTTGTTATATTTATATACATATTATTTATTTATGAGTGTAGTTTGTGTGAATATATATATTTTTAAATATTTATTTATATGATTATAAAAATACTATCATTATTTTTATATATAAATATATACTATTTAGAAATTAATTGTAATTATATTAGTTTAAATATTGAGAAATTATTATTATTATATTATTAAAGTATTAATTTTTAATCATTTATTATTATTTTGTTTTTCATTTTTAGTTTTTTTTTCCCTATCAAATTTAATATTGATAATATTAATTTATCATTTTAAAATGAAAAATAATATACATATTACAATAACATTAAAAAGTACATAATATCTCCCAGATGCAGGTGAACGAGACAGGTAATGGGACGATGGTGATGGGAGGAGTAGGCGCGTGGAGTATGTTATGCACCACCTAGCCTCACCTGTTGTTTGTATTCAATACCCTGGAGAGCTCATTCATGGCCGTGTTAATGCGGCTCGACATTCTACAGGCCTCCCTGCTCTAATCTGATGGCACCCCACCATTTCAATTTTGTTCCTTTCTCGCGCATGTTTGGCCTCCTCGCAGGTGCAGTGCTCTGCTCTGTGGATGATTGAGGATCCCATGGCATTTAGGCTTGCGGAGTAGCTTCTGTGTTGTTTTTACTGGATCGTCATAGCCCCTTCAGCGTTCTCTTCAGTTGTACGCCCTCCAGCTATCTCAATTCTCCGGTAAACTTGTTAACTCTCCCCCTTCCAGTCTCCCATGTTCAACAAAGAATTGTTGTCTGTCCTACTCTTTATGCTCTAGGTAACATGACTATCCTGCGACAAAGAATGGGTTGCCGTAGGGGTGGAGTACGTGGTCATCCCTTACGCCAGGCTTCATCCTCTTCTACTGATACGTTCCCTGCCTCTTCTTATGAAAGTCATCCTGCTCCCAGACGAGGTCGTGGTCGTGGCCAGGGACATCAGGTTGCAATATCGAACCCCAATCATGCTCATGAGCACTCGGCCCGCTTTCAAATCCTTTGCACGCTAAGCAATCATTCTTTCATTCCTACTGTCACGATTCAGCTAAGTGAGGGTGCAACATGCATGGGTTTGGCAACTCCAAATGCTTCATCGAAGCCAAGGGTGGAAGATTTTCCAAGCACCTCTCAGAATCTGTGCCAGAAGGGTGATGTTCCAAAGAGCTCTGCTTTCCAGGTTAAGCCTGCTCTGGCGTGTTTAAATCTTCCAGGTGAAGGGGGTCTGCCGAAAGAAGAGGGCCTTCCCTCTGATGATGATGACCTCTCCAGTTTCGGTTGTTGGATTGTGGAAGAATTTCCTCCCATGACTCGTGATGCTTGATCAATTTGTCATTCTCTTTTGCGGTTATCATGTCCGTTCAAGGGGAAATGCTCAGTTGTTTTATGTCTATGTTCAGTTGTCTTCTTTCCATGTTAACAGTTCGAGTCAATAGTATCACCTATGTTAAGTAGTTTTGGAACTCTAGTCAGTGTGCGTTTTGTCATGGAGGTTCCGGTTTAAAGGCTTCGATAATAGTTTTAGTTCTAGTTGGTTTGCTGCTAGTTTCTGAGGGTTATCTTTCAAATCTGTCATGTGAGTAAGCCATTTTCCAGGCTAGACCTCTTGAGGCTACCGCCTCGTTGTAAAAAAAACTTGTATCAATAATAGGAGTAGGCTTATTCAAAAAAACAAAAAAAAGAGTACATAATATCATCCTTCTGAGTACAACCCAATTAGTGATTATTGTGTTATAAAATATTATGGAAACCATGAGACCAAGATTCAAATCCCAAAAAAGAAGAAACAATAACATGAGATTTATAATATCATCAATTTGTAATAACACATCAATTAATTATTTAATATTAAAATCAATACAATAAATAAATTTTATTAATTTTATTTAAAAATTCATTAATTTTATAATTTTCTTTTTCATAATACCAAAATTTAATAATATGTAAAAAAAAACATTAATTCTAAAATTTTATTAATGATAATAATTGTTTTTAAAAATAGTAAAAAAAAATACTTTTCAATTTCATAACATACTAATTAACTTATGAAATAAATGTAATTGTCAACATCATAATATCTATACTCAATCTTCATCATGTGCATAATATAATGTTAATTTAAACATTCATAATAAACCTAATAAATGTGTTGTGTGTGAACATGTCACAACGTAAGTCAATATGTGTAATGTTTGTGGGTATGTGTATGTTTGTGTGCACACTTTTATTGTTGTGTGCATGTGAGTGATTATGCCTCATTGACAATGGATTATGTGGATGCGCGTCAGTGGTTAGTCCCATGCCAATGATGGACAACTTTTTGGGGTCATATAAGCTCTCACCTTCACGTGGATGACCCTGTTAGTAGAGATTTTTCATCTCCAAGCCAATAAGAGCTTTCTATATAATACCTTTTAATTTATTTAAAACATAACATTAACTTCAAAACATTAAAATAATCTTTTAATC